>OZ023269.1:107471772-107699272 GCA_964006375.1 Tillus elongatus | reverse complement strand
AATTTTTTATCGCCATTACCCTGCTTTGCATGATTAGTGATATATAATATATCATATTTGTGTTCTTTTTTCGAGAAAAGAAAATGCAAAGCAACAAAATATTTGTGAAAAAAAATTATTTACGGACTGCTAAAAACGCTACTTCAATTTCGCATCATACTGGAAACAGTGATTATTGTGCTTCGTTATCTTCAGGTAAGTAGGTACCTACCGTTTTTTATTTGAACATCCGTACTTCTTTAATTGATTTCTGAGTAAATAAACATCATAACTTAAATTCACTAGTGCTGAACCCTTTA
Organism: Tillus elongatus; assembly: GCA_964006375.1. Taxonomy (NCBI): domain Eukaryota; kingdom Metazoa; phylum Arthropoda; class Insecta; order Coleoptera; family Cleridae; genus Tillus; species Tillus elongatus. The sequence goes on along the minus strand of OZ023269.1, from coordinate 107,698,973 downwards.
CAATGATGTGCTTTGCTTTTGTAATATAGCAAATTTTATGTATTTAAAATAATATGACCTTACTGACTTACTGATTCATTCCCCTTCATAAACGACCAAACAGGACTAGTAAAGTTATACAGACATATTCGTATAAGTTTAAAGACGCGTGCTAGATAAAGGTTTTCAGAAATTTTGATTTTAAAGGGTTACAACGCGGTATATTCTAAATTTCAATTTTTTAGATTTTCGCGGCAGTGGACCCCGTTTTTGTACATTAATTGTTGTTGCTCGTACATGGTAAAACCGTTTCATACTAAATACATATGGAGGTAGAGATTACTCTTTTGGTTTCGCAAGTGTGCATTTTTTCGATTTTCTTAGATTTTCGCGGCAGTGGACCCCGTTTTTGTACATTAATTGTTGTTGCTCGTACATGGTAAAACCGTTTCATACTAAATACATATGGAGGTAGAGATTACTCTTTTGGTTTCGCAAGTGTGCATTTTTTCGATTTTCTCGGCTGCCGCAAAAAGATTCGTTTTTAGATCAAAATGTACTTCAGACAAATATTTACCTGAACACTGATTTCTGTTTATCAAATTCCATTTGTAAAAGGTGAAGACCAGGAACGGGGCATATTAAAAATTTAGATTTTTTCGATTTTCTCGGCTGCGAAATAAGATATGGCCTTTGTTTTGAATCTAAAATATTCTTTATACAGATACCTAAAATCCGATTTCTGCCTTGTTTCTTAGCCCCAAAATAAGATGTTGATTTCATTTTCCCACTAGAATGTTCTTGATACAAATAGCTAAGAGCACGTTCCTGCATTTTTTCAAATTCGGCTTGCAAGAGGGGTAAAAAAGGTTGTAAAAACAGGTTATACTCGAAATTTACATTTTTCCAATTTTCTCGGCCGCGATATAAGAGATCGACTTCGTTTTTTGCACTAAAAGATTCTTCATATATATATATATATATATATATATATATATATATATATATATATATATATATATATATATATATATATATATATATATATATATATATATATATATATATATATATATATATATATATATATATATATATATATGTGTGTGTGTGTATGTATGCATGTATACATACATATATAGATTGTTAAAACAGAATTGAAAATGCGCCACCCTCTGCAATCTCCGTCGGCCATTGCGCCACTTGCAAGTTGAATTTCAAAAAATGCTGCAACTGGCTCTTAGGTAATATATATATATATATATATATATATATATATATATATATATATATATATATATATATATATATATATATATATATATATATATATATATATCACATTCGACTGGCGCAATGGCTGAGGAAGCATGCAGAGGGTGGCGCTTGTCAATTTTGTTTTAACAATGAAGATAATTAATTATTTTCAAGATCTAAAGATTATGTAGTTTTAACACAAGCCGAATATTTAGTCATATTTGCAGGCATTGATCAGTAAATTGTTATTACATTATATCCCTAGTCTTTACATTTTAACCGCGTTCGAAGCCGCGATGGGTGGTGGTAGTAGTATATTGGGAAACAGTGGTGTTTTTCTTAATAGTATTAGAATAACTACCTGTATGTCGCAATGAACGGCACATAAGTAAGATATTTGAGAAATGATACCAATTTTTATAGCCAAAGATACCTGAAAAAGAAAATAAGGTACAAAACGTGTGTTTCTCTTAGTTTTTTTACGGTAAGCTGTGTTTAGCATATTGTATATACATATGACCAGTGAGTAGAATTATGTTTGGCAATTTTTTTATTTAAAATAATCCAGGATAACTCATTTTTCCATAGAACATAATTAAAATGCCAATACGAGGAAGCCTCTAACCGTGTCATTTACATTTGAAATATTATTCACCATGACGTGCTAAAGAAAAATAAAAAGTGTTAAAATATAGAGAAATACCTTTAAAATTAATGATTAACAATGTAGGATGTTTCTTATTCAAGACAAAGTAATAATTTGTTTTTTATAACTCAACTACAGTTTTTGTATCCCCCGTTATGAGACGACAGCCTGTATGTAAATTAAGTCTGAATCAAATTAGTATTTTATATTGTTTTAAATAAAAACTGAAACTGATATCAATTAACTTATATTAACTAAATTAATGTGCTTTGTTTATTTTTTTTTGCCTTTAAATTATGTTATACAAATATCATATTTTATAGGCAAGTTTGAACAGAGCAGTAGGGCTTGGCGTATGGTTAAAGCGAGCAGACATGAGAAAGAAGATAAACTGAAGGAAACAATTCATGAAAGTAAGTAAAAATTGTTTTTTTCAAAGAACTACATAAATAAAATTAAAAGATTCATTAACATATATTCATAAAAGTTATCAGTGAATTTTCTTAGAAAAAATTCACTAATGGGGAGATCCCGACTTTTGAATTTTGAAAAAATGTCTTCAAATGAGCGTGTGATCTAGGACCCCTAGAACCCATATCCGGGGTCAGTTTCAAATTTATATGTTTATATATATATATATATATATATATATATATATATATATATATATATATATATATATATATATGTATGTATGTATCACACCGATAACTAAAAAAATAATGGACCGATTTTGATAAAATATTGCATATGCCTTTCTTTTGTAAGTAGCTTGGATAAGTTATAAGTTCGTTAGCCAGGAAAATCGAACCAGCTTTCCCGGGAAATTTTGGTTTTCTTTGGAAAAATTTTTTTTATATCAAAGAGTAGAAAAGCTATGGTAACAAAATTTGGTACGCAAGTTTACGATATTAAAAGGAAACTACATACCAAAATTTATTATTCTATGTTAAATGAAAAAAAAAAGTTATAAAAAATATTTGGTGCCAGATCATTTCTATGAAAATTCACTACTATTGCTGCGTCCAGACTTTTGTATTATCTAATCTAGGGTATGTTTCTTATGGTAAATACAATAACAGTTATAATGCTGTACTTTACTGTAGGTATTTAGGTCCATTTCTTAGGTTTGTTTATTTAAATGAAAATCCTAGACCTGTTTTTTTAGTTACATGTATGATGTTTTTTAAGCTATAACTAGTACTTTGCATTTTATTAGAGCACTAAATATATATAAACGAAATGTGGTTTAGTTGTTTACTATACTATGTCTATTACTAAGGTACTTAGATTTGTTTTAATTTACAGTGAAAGCAAAATAATTTTAAAAAAGGAGTTAAAAAAAATAATTCTGTGCGAATGTTTTCATAATAATATCGTGTATAGAGATTATCGAACTTTTTAATAGTATTATATATTAATTTTTGACATTTTTTGTTGCTTTTTTTTAAACATTTGACTCAAAAGTATCCAGCATTGCAAACAGTTATCTTTCAGTTTTTAGGGCAATTTGACCACCTTTTTTTTATTTCAACAACACACCACGTGGGCTTACAGCCAAAATACTATCGTACCGTGTGTGTCGACAAGGAGGAAAATTCTGGAATGGAAGGTTTGGAAGTTCGGAGGAGAAGAAAAAACATGTGCTGGCAAGAAATTCCACAACTTGGAAGTCCTTAGGACAAAAGAGCGGGCATAAGAAGATGTTCTATGTCTGGTGACATGGGCGGTAAAAGGGTGCATTCGCTCTGTTCCCCTGGTAGATCTGTTGGGGGCAGCTGGTGGAGGAACTATGGAAGAAAGCTCCTCAGAGCAGTGCCTCTCCAGATATCTATAAATAAGAGAGAGGTGACCAACGGCACGTCGGTGGGCAAGGGCTGGCAGCCTTTGGGTGAGGGTAAGGTCACCGATGAGACGTATATTTCTCTTCTGAATGGAGTCCAGGATAGCGAGTGCAGAAGCGATAGCGGCACCCCAGATGTGGGAGCAGTATTCGAGGTTTGGCCTTATCTGCGAAGTATATAAGGTATAGAGATTAGCTGGTGAAAAGTATTTGCGAGCCCAGAAGAGGAAACCTAATTTCTTAGCAGCCGCTTCTGCAATTGATGTGACATGTTGGTGCCAATTCAGATTTCGATCCACAGAAATGCCAACAAGTGAAAAGGACTCATTACTTTGGATAACTTGGTTGTTCACTGTGATGGGTCTAGGGCTATGTGAAAACTGGAACCTGTGATGAGCACTAATAAGTACACTTGGAGAACACCCAAATCACCACAACACATATTTCAGAGACCTTACGATCGTTTCGTTGACCAAGTCAACATCTTCAGAGGAAGAAAAATTCTAACATAAAAAAACTAGATCCCGTATATTGATATCGCGTCAAAGAAAACGAACTAGTCCGAAGGAAAGTTGTCGTACAAGAACGATCGTTAGTTTATTGCGCAGTGAAACAGGTCGGAGACCTGCTTTAATCTTTTGGTCGACAAATTTATGACCCTTATCTAATATAGGTTTAAAAAGGACCGGCGTTCTTTAAAGAGAACAGCACGTTTCCTTTCGATCTAGAACTTTACAATGTGGATATTGGTTTATGCCGATAAAGACATCTGCTGAGATAAACAACATAAACTCAAATAATCTCTTTTAAAAATAGAAAACTAAAACCCAGATGTCTGTCTCACCGTGTTAACTTTAACAAAGGAAAAATAGTTCAACTAAAATACTACACAAAAACTAAATATTGATTTTAATTCTACGTGAAAATATTTATATTGACTACATAGATACAAAAACCGAATAGGTATTTAAATCAAGACAAACATAGTGATTAGTATATGTATAAACCGGTCGAGTTATTGACCATAATTTATTATTCTACCAGACTAATTATGAGTATTTAAGCGGTCAAATGCAAAGAGCAAACAATGGGCTAGAGATTACAGGTGGCGCACGATTTAATGAAGTTTTGTTCTTAATAGACCTTAATATAAAAATACTTTCTAATGAATCAAGCATAGTTTGATGTCTGACATTTTTGACAAGTTTCAAATTTTCTTTGTCAATGTGGTGGTTATTATCCCACATATGTTGTGCCACACAAGATTTGTCTACCGTACCATATCGTAACTGTGCGAGATGTTCACGAAATCTGGTGGCTATGTTTCTCCTAGTTTGGCCCACGTATTTAAGATCACAATCTTTGCAACTAATCTCATAAATTCCGGACCTTTCAGTGACTTTGTCTTTGTCTTTCGTATTACCCAACAAATTTTTTAAATTACTTTTCGTCGAAAACGTCAAATGTAAATCGGCTTTCTTAAAAATACTTTCCAAACCCTTTGTGATTCGTGGTTCATAAGGTAAACATACAAATTTTTTCTCGATTTTATCATTCTTAAATGTCGTACATTCAGATATCAACTTCTTTGTTCTGTGTTTGTTAACTAATTTGTCTATTAAACCATCCGAGTAACCGTTATATCTCGCCACATGTTTTATGTATTTTAATTCTGTATTAAATCTATTTTTACTCAACGGAAAATTTATCAATCTATTTACTAAGAAATTTAAACTAGCCGTTTTTTGTGCAAACGCATGGTGTGAGTCATTAGGAATATAATTAATAGTAGCCGTTTCCTTCCTATAGACATCAAATTCAAGCGAGCCTTTATTTTTATTTTTAATAACTAGTACATCTAGGAACGAAAGTTTATTGTTAATTTCTATTTCGTGGGTAAATTTTATTGAATCAAATTGACTATTTAGTTTTTCAGTAAATTCTTCAACCTTACATGTATTTGTGTCAAACACTGCAAAAATATCATCGACATAACGCAACCAAACTCTAGGGAAATACCCACTTTTATTTTTTAAATCCGTCTCAAATCTGCTCATAAACAAATCTGCAATAAAAGGCGATAATGGATTGCCCATAGCTGTGCCTTCAGTTTGTTCAAAGAACTCATTGTTAAATTGGAAAATATTTTGTTTTATACAAATGCTAGTTAGAGTTAAATATTCTTTGCAGACGTCTTGACTTATATTGTTCAATTTTAATAATTCTTCCAAATACTCCAACGTTTGTTTTGTGGGTACACTAGGAAATAATGACGTCACGTCGAATGACATCAAAATCTCTCCTTCCAATAATTTAACATCTTTAATTTTATCAATAAAATCAAGGGAATTTAGCACCGAACAACTTTTCTGTTTAATAGGTAGTCTTTTAAACTCGTTTAACAACCACTTTGCCAAGTTATATGTTGGAGAATCTATAGCCGAAATGATAGGCCTCATTAATTTTCCCGGTTTATGGATTTTCGGGAGACAATATTTTTTGGGGACTTTCGGATTAGAAACTTGTAAACGTGTTCTTAAATCCTTTGTTATGAGATTTGGACATTTTTTTAAACTGTTTTTAACTTCGTTAATCATTCTTGGTAACGGATTTTTATCTAATTTTCTATACGGCCCTGACTCTATTGCATTACTCACTCGCTCTTTATAATCACTTTTGTCCATTATCACAACTTTATTGCCTTTATCCGCCTTAATATAAAAACATTCCTTTTCTCGCAATTGTTTAACTATTTTCATTTGATTATCATTTTTGTTTTTTGTAGGATTGTTTTCTTTTAGATTTTTAGATATTTTCTTTTTACATGCTTCACGAATAAAGTTTTTTAAAGAATCAGGTAATTTTTTAATTCCCGTTTCTATACTGGCAACGACATCTAAAAGTGCTTCTTTTTGTGACTGTAATCCGAATTTTAACCCTCTGTGGGCTGGTGTATCTCTTATGAGATAGAAAGCAAGACTGAGATTTGGTGGAGTTGAATTGTACAAGATTTCTACTTCTCCAGTCTAATATTTTTTGGAGATCCACAGAGACAGAACCCTCCATGAGTCTGCGATCCTCATCTAATTGGGCTAAAGATACAGGCTTGAAATATTGTATATTTGAGTGGACGGTGCTGTCATCCGCGTAACTGTGAACTGGGTTGGATGTGCTAGAGAGGAGGTCATTGATGTAGAGAATAAATAAAGTAGGGGCTAAAGCTAGACCTTAAGGGACTCCTGCATTAATTGGATACAGTTTAGAGGAATGGCCATCCACGACAACAGAAATGGTCTGGTTGGAGAGGAATTTTTCTGTCCAGGTACAGAGTTTTGGTGGTAGGACATGGGCAGGAAGTTTATTAAGCAGCGCTGCGTGCCAGACCTGGTCGAATGATTTGGATATGTCTAGAGCGACAATCTGGGATTCACCGTGTAGTTCCATGACTTGTTCCAAGAATGGGTGATACAGGAAAGAAAATTTCTGACGTAATTAAAACAAGATGTTTTCTGTCATATTTAAGTAGTAGTGAAATTTAAGTAACACTAAAAACAGGCGCTTAATATGTAATATTCCCTGTAAAGGACGTTCAAAAAAGAAGAAAATATATTTAAGCCATAAAATAACTTATACAAAGCAAGATTCAGGAAAAAACGTTGCTGTTTGGAATAAAAAATTATCGGGGGCTGTTTTACCGTGGTCAGATTTATTTTTGGGTTGCTACCCGGCCATGAAATTAAATTAGGGGTTGAATGTGTGTGGGGTGGAATATCGGTGACAGAAGTTTCCAATTTTTTTGCTAAAACGTCATAAAAAGTCTCAAAATATATAGAAAACTTTATTCTGGAAGTACATTTTTTCTGTCGGTCTGTCGGCCGTCTGTCTGTAGGCGCAATAACGCAAAAATGCATACATACATACATACATACACACAGATATATATATATATATATATATATATATATATATATATATATATATATATATATATATATATATATATATATATATATATATATATATATATATATATATATATATATATATATATATATATATATATAAGCTTTAGGATGAGTACCTATTTAACTGATGAGATTAAATAAATAGTTTTAAAAAGTTTAATTAGCTATACAGGGTGTTTCAGATATATTTAGATACATATTATAGCCCCCGTACATGCTAAAAGAAAAAGTTTTAGTTAGACCAAAATTTGTTGGTTAAAAAAGCTGCTGTCATTAAGACTTTATTTTATTTTTTTATATACAGACTCGTCCAAAAGTGTACTTTTTGAGAGCAACTTCATTTTTTTTTTCAATGAAACACCCTGTATTTTATGCAAGATTTGGATGCCTTATTTCATTCTTAACAATGTGTCAAACAATTTTTCTCATTTCAATAGTTTTCTAAAAATAGGAAAAAAAGATGTGCATGTCCCTTCAATAATAATTGTTGTCTGCAATGACAGCATCACAACTATTATGTCAAATTATTTGGATAATAAATTTGGAACAAAGTGGACTGGGAACCAAGGACCAGTGGGGTGGCCCGCAAAGTCACCTGACCTGATATCATTAGATTATTTTTAATGGGCTTATGTAAAATATGTGGTCTATTTTGTTCAGCAAATAAATTTAGAGAATTTGAGAAACAAAACTGCTCGTGCCTGTAGAGAAATTTCGCCTCAAGTTATTATAGATCCACTGTGGAGATTATTAGAAGATATGAAGTTTGCCAAGCAGAAAATGGTCCCTAGCATTTTTTATAAGCTGCTTCGTCATCGTTAGCAATGTTAATTAATTGTTGATTATATTACTTTTAAACGGGCATTTTTTGCATTAGCTCAAAAACTATTGAAATGAGAGAAAAATGTTTGACACAATATTGATTAAGAATGAAATAAGGAATCCAAGTCTTGAATAAAATACAGACTGTTCCATTGAAAAAATGAAGTATATGTCAAAACATACACTTTGGAATCAGCCTATATATCTAAGTAAAACCTTATTGAAAGCAGCTTTTGTAACCAATAAATTTTGGTCTGAAACTTTTTCTTCTATCATGTACGGGAACTGTGACATGTAGATGAAGTAGATCTGAAACACATATTAAAAAATGTAAAGTAATAAACTTTACGAATAATAAAACTTCTTAAAATTAAAGAATGGGTCTTAATAAGTTAAGATGTAGTTAAAAGGACTCGTATAGTTATTTACATGCACAAGTTATCCTATTATCTTAAAATTATTTGTCACAAGCTAACATACAAATTATTAGATTTTGATGTCATTATATTTTTACACGGTTGCAGATACTGGACATCTAAATAAAACGGCAATTCTGGAGTATGAGAATAAAAATTTTAAAGCAACTATGTGTCCACATGTTAACAATGGTATTGACGACCAAAGCCTCAATTATAGTGAAAAAAATCAAGAAATCGAAGATGAACCAACGAAATATACAGAAACCGCAGTTCCAGAAATTATCAAACACCTTGATAGTAAAAATCACTCGTTTTGCAAAAATAACGAAAAAATCGAACAGGATCCAGTAATTAATTCCACATTATTTTCCAACAGAGAAAAGGATTGTTCAGGTTCAGATTGTTCTTGCATTATTTTTCCGAAGAGGACTTGGATTCATCACACAGTTCATATGCTCCTTCTTCACATGAATATTCAACCGATGAAGAGGTTACTAGTCTAAATGTAGGAAAAATAAATAAACAGACAAAAAATAAATCAGAACACAGTATAATAAAAAATATGGGAAAAATGTGTAAATTTAACAAAGATATTTCCAGAGAAATAATTAGCACAGACAGTAATAATGATCTAAATAAGGCAGAAGTAAAAAGAAGGAACAATGAAAATAAGTGGAAAATAACCATTGCTTGTAGTGACAATTCTTCATCGGGTAAACGGATCCGTAACAAAGTGCATTCATGTTATTATTGCTTTAAAACTCTCAAGCAGTTGGCAGTTCATTTTGAAGTTCGTCATTCAAACGAAACGGAGGTTGCAAAATTGTTAGCTTTGCCCAAAAGAAGCAAAGAAAGAAGAGACGGCTTCGGAAATTTACTGCGCGTGGGTGATTACTATCATAACTGCGAAGTATTAAAGAGAAAGGAGGGAGAACTGATCCTTGTACGTAGACCTTCTGCAAAAGAAAAGGAAATTACACAACCAACAGATTTTGGACCCTGCCCTCACTGTTTGGGCTTTATGATACGTAAACATCTTTGGCATCACATAAAATATGGTTGTACAGCAAAATTGGACAACAGTACAGTAAAGAGGAACCATATGGCTGAAAGTTTGTCGCTGATAAGTCATACATTTAGTGACATTTCAAATCAAGAATTTCTTACTAATATAGTGTCCAAAATGATTAATGATACATACTCCCTTATTTGCCGTCAAGATGATTTAATATTAAGATTTGGTGCACTACAATATGAAAAATATCACACTACCCAATGTGAATTAATTCGGCAGTCTATGAGGCAAATTGCACGACTTCTCTCAGAACTTCGCCGACTTGATGAGAAAATAATCTGGCTTTCAGATTGGTTGGTTCCAGATAAATTTGATTTCCTTATAGTAGCCGTTAAACAAGTCTGTATAGTCCAGTACCAAAGAACAAACCGACCCCAGTTTTCTATACCTTCCCTGGCCTTAAAATTGGGTCATCATTTAAGGAAATGTATAAGCATTAAAAGAGGGATTTGTCTGCGAAAGCACGACCTTGACGGTAACAGAAAACTTACATCATTATTGGATCTGATGAATTTGGAATGGACTTATAGAATCTCATCCAGTGCTCTAGCTACTTTGCAGACAAGAAAAATTAATGCCGTGGAGTTACTCCCACTAACGGATGACTTACTTGAACTTAATAAGTTTTTAAATCAAAGATTAGATATCTTTAAAAGAGAACTAATTTCTGAATTCAACTCTCAATCTTGGTCAAACCTAGCTGCAGTCGTTTTGTGCAAAATTGTTTTATTTAATAAGAGGCGTTCTGGAGAAGCTTCCAGACTAAGTATGAATCAGTATTCATCACGACCAAATTGGAATCAAACTGGTACAGAGGAATTTAAAAACTCCCTAACTCCACTTGAAATCACTCTGGCTTCAAGACTTTCTTTGGTTCAAGTAAAAGGAAAAAGGGGCAGAATTGTAAATATTTTATTAACTAAGGATGTTAAAGAAGCTATTGACATATTAATTGAAAATAGATTAAAGGCTGGAATATTGCTTACAAACGACTACGTATTTGCCAGGTTAAATAATTCCCTGGAACATATCAGAGCTCACGATTGTCTTAGAAGATTTTGTTCTGAAGCTAATTTGAAAAGACCTGACTTAATTACAAGTACAAAACTGAGAAAATATATTTCTACAGTGTGCCAGTTATTCAATTTAACTGAAAACGAGAGTGACTGGCTAGCTCGCCACTTAGGCCATGACATAAGAGTCCATAGAGAATTTTATAGGATGCAGGAGTCTTCTGTTGAATTGACAAAAATCAGTCGCCTTTTGATGGTTGTGGAACAAGGGGAAGCAAATAAATTTGTCGGTAAAAAACTTGATGAAATTGACGTTAACGGTGAGTTTTTGCTATATGCTGCTCTTTTCCCTACAACAACAAAAATTACAGCCAGGCATTGCTCTTTTGTAACTTTTCAACTAAATGTGTCTATAAGCCAACTATTTTTTATTTATAGGGTTGTCGTATTAACATGGTGCTTAGTTTAAATTGTTTCACATTTTGGGATTAACTTAGCTGATTGTAATAAAATAGTAATTATAAAATTCACTCATTCATTGCATCGACATACATTTTCATACAATAAATTAATTTTCAATGAACGAAAAAAAAAGTAAATTTTACTTGGCCCTTGGGGATCATCTTATTTAGGTAAAAAAAAATTAACAAAAACACACAACAGAACATACATTATTATGCTCAGATACAGTGTGTATATCTCACAATCATTCTTGATGAGCATAATATATATTTTTTATTATAACTTATATTCATCGAGACTTGTGAGACGCAAACACACCCTGAAATTAATAAAGTATAATATCCTGTAAAGTTTTCACCGAGTGTATTTCTTATTTTTACTTATTTTTAACAACGTGCTGTGGATCTAGTATGAGGTTTGACAATAACAAATAAAAAGTAAATAAATAACTGAAAATGGCTGTCCCTAATCGTAATTGGATACCTAACCTACTTACGTTGAGTGTTCAAGAATGTGTATTTTGTGTTGTTAATCATTCCTTTATGTTATTTTAGAATTACCGGACATAGATGCGAGTGATAGAGATGTTTCAGATGAAGACGACGATGCAGAAGTTAACAAAAGTTATTGTGAAGATAAACCAGTAGTGACTGAAGTACCACTAAATAAAAATAAAAAAATAAACAAGGGAAAAAAACATTTTGAGAAACGTCCTTGGAGTGAAGCAGAATCGGGTGCTGTTTTAAGTTTTTTCAAAAGAGCTATAAGAAATCACAAGCTCCCTGGTAAATCCTTATGTGAAGAATGCCTGGATTCTAACGATATTTTATCCTCACGCTCTTGGACTGATATAAAATACTTTGTTAAAAATTATATTACAAAGCTCAAAAAGAGAAAATGAAGATAGTTGTATTCACTTCACACTTTTCTTTTGTTAAATATTGTGTTCTATAGCATGTTTTACATTCTTTTTCCTTTATGTTAATTTACTTTTGTGGTAAATAAAAATATTTAAAAGTAAAGTCAGGCAGATATGAGTTTTGTTTTTCCTATTTATTTATTATTTACCTTACACATGAAAATATTTTCCCACATTTTTGTATTAAATTCGTAGAATCATTAAACAAGTTAAATGCGAAATATATTGTGCGAATTATCTTAAATTGAAATAATTGATATACCTAATCTATCCTGCAAGATCAACCATTCGCAAAATAAAACAAGTAAATGTTTTTTCTGGACTAGTTTTGACATGTTCTGTGTATGATCACGTGTAATGGTGGATTGAATTGAATAATAAATTGAAATTGAATTGAAATATATATATATATATATATATATATATATATATATATATATATATATATATATATATATATATATATATATATATATATATATATATATATATATATATATATATATATATATATATATATATATATATATATATATATATATATATATATATATATATATATATATATATATATATATATATATATATATATATATATATATATATATATATATATATATATATATATATATGTATGTATGTATGTATGTATAAATGTATCCAGTTACGATAACTCAAAAGTAATTAACCGATTTGGATGAAACTTGGCAAGTACCTTTCTTTTATTAATAGCTTGGATGAGTTCATTAGCCAGCCCGATCGAACCAGCTGTTCCAACAAAAAAAAAATGTATCAAAAAATTACAAAGCTATTTTGATCAAATCTGGTAGATAAGTTGCCCTGGGAAACACCTTACCACATATGAAATCTCAACGTTCTAGGTTTATAGAAAATTGAGCTATTCAAATTTGAAGCATTTAATGAAAATTCGCTACCATAGCGCACTTGCTGCGTCCAGAACTTTTTTATTGGGCCGTCTATTAATTTTATAATATGCAAACTTCTCAGGTAAATATACAATTAAACATTTACCGATTTTTTGAAAGAAAAATGAACGCCATTAAATTCCTTTTTTTTTCTGTAACGTTGGTCTCTTTCTGCTACTATGGCCAATCACCGACGCCGGAGAGCAGTTTCACCTCACTATCCTGGAAATTTTGCCGAACCCCTGCTATAAGGAGGGTAGGGATCTTTAGCCTGCCAAACATCGCATGGACACGTGACCGACGGCTTTACGCCCCCTATGAAGGGCGGAACGTGCAGACATGTACAGAAAAAGTGAAAGGGTAACCATGGGAATCGATCCCGGTACCCTTTGGTTCAGAGGCACACGTCCTTACCACTGAATCACCAAAGCTCTGGCCATTAAATTCCAGCCAGTAATTTTTATTTCTTGTTTTAATTGTCAGCTATAACTGACCCAAAATACTTGTTATAAGCAACTAAATTAGTGGTTCAGTGGTAAGTCCGTGTACCTCTGAACCGAAGGGTACTAAGTTCGATCTTAGGGTTCTCCTTTCACTTTTGAATGTCAGCACGTTTCGCCATTCGGAGGGGGCGTAAAGCCGTCGGGCCCGTGTCTGTGCGATGTTGGGCGCGTTAAAGATCCCTACCCTCCTTACAGAAAGGCAGGGGTTAGGCAAAATTTCCAGGAGAGTGTGGTAAAACTGCTCCCCGGCCACGGTAATTGGCCATAGTCGCGGAAATAGACCGACGTTAAAGAAACAAACACACACACCTTTAAATCTCAGTACGCACGATATTTCTCATGAGTTTGGTGAAGGTAAAGTTAATCGGATTTTGTATACTGAATTAATTGTCTCAAAGTATACTGTCATGATAGGGTCATAATGGTTATTTTGATAACAGCAATACTATTAATTTTTAATGTAAATAGGGGGGAGGTAACTATATTTTAGTAACTTGTGCTGTTAATATAACAAGTAAAAATAAAATGATCTGTTTAGAAGATTTTACTGTATCAAGGTTGACATCATCTAATAGCCGTAAATACAACAATAATACTACTACATAAATCGACGTTATAATAAAGAAAAGTGTTCCGTACCTAGCGACCTTTTCGTCAAGAAAGTTGGCCCTTAAGACGTCAATTTCCACATTAAGTATATCATTTAAACATTTAAAGAATTTTAAGGTCTTACAGTCGTAATTTCTTCATTACTTTTCCACAACTCTGTGATCAATACTCAGCAGATCTAACAACAAATTAGACCTTGTGGTAGCATTATTTTAATGAAATTTTGCATTAGCCTAGAAACTTTAATTTTGGCACATGTGCCCCATAAGAGCAACTTGTGCATAATACTGTATTAAAATACATCTCAATTGTTTTTTTATACAGACATTTCTTTTAAACTTAAATTTTCGTAGGATAAACTGACCAATGAAGTTTTAGTGAATTTTTATTTAAAAAAAATCACTAATGGAGAGGCGCGAACTAGGACCCCTAGAATCCATATCCGATGTCAGTTTCAATTTTTATATGTATATATATATATACACATATATATATATATATATATATATATATATATATATATATATATATATATATATATATATATATATATATATATATATATATATATACATATATACATATATATATATATATATATATATATATATATATATATATATATATATATATATATATATATATATGTATGTATCCACTCGATAACTCAAAACTCTTTTATTAATAGGTGCCCAATGTGATCGATTTTTTCGAAAAAAACTTTTCCAAAAAAAATTGCATCTAAAAAATTACAAATTGATGAAATTTGGGAGATATGTTGCCCTGAGAAAGACCTTACCACATATCAAAATTCAACTTTCAAGTTTATAGAAAATTGAGTTATTTAAATTAGAAGTATTTAATGAAAATTCGATACCATAACACATTTGCTGCGTCCCGAACTTTTTTAAGTTAAATAGCTTTAATTTTGGAGAATCTTTTTAAAAACGTAACAGTTATATGCATGATATGGGTAGTTCATTGTGCTTAATCTTATAAAAAGGGATGTTTTCAACTAACATTCGCGGAAAAGCAAATCGACCAAAAGTTTTAAATAACTGAAACAGGTTGTGTATCAAACTTCAATTCTCATTAAGTATGACATATTGTGTACGGAAACAAGTTTGACGATATCTACGGCATGTTGGGTAAAAGTAAACATAATGACATTACCTTTGGCATATTGTGTAAAGATGTTGAATTTCATTATCTGTCACCTATTCCTTTAAATGCCTGTAACTTTTTTATTACGGAGTGTATGCAACCCTGAATTTCTGGGAGTATTCCTCCGCTAAATAGACTGCTTTTAGTGCCAAAAACAGCCGATATGCCATTATTTGGTTCCCAACCATGTATGCCACAGTTATTGGTAACACCTGTATGTGTGTGTGTGTGTGTGTGTGTGTGTGTGTGTGTGTGTGTGTGTGTGTGTGTGTGTGTGTGTGTGTGTGTGTGTGTGTGTGTGTGTGTGTGTGTGTGTGTGTGTGTGTGTGTGTGTGTGTGTGTGTGTGTGTGTGTGTGTGTGTGTGTGTGTGTGTGTGTGTGTGTGTGTGTGTGTGTGTGTGTGTGTGTGTGTGTGTGTGTGTGTGTGTGTGTGTGTGTGTGTGTGTGTGTGTGTGTGTGTGTGTGTGTGTGTGTGTGTGTGTGTGTGTGTGTGTGTGTGTGTGTGTGTGTGTGTGTGTGTGTGTGTGTGTGTGTGTGTGTGTGTGTGTGTGTGTGTGTGTGTGTGTGTGTGTGTGTGTGTGTGTGTGTGTGTGTGTGTGTGTGTGTGTGTGTGTGTGTGTGTGTGTGTGTGTGTGTGTGTGTGTGTGTGTGTGTGTGTGTGTGTGTGTGTGTGTGTGTGTGTGTGTGTGTGTGTGTGTGTGTGTGTGTGTGTGTGTGTGTGTGTGTGTGTGTGTGTGTGTGTGTGTGTGTGTGTGTGTGTGTGTGTGTGTGTGTGTGTGTGTGTGTGTGTGTGTGTGTGTGTGTGTGTGTGTGTGTGTGTGTGTGTGTGTGTGTGTGTGTGTGTGTGTGTGTGTGTGTGTGTGTGTGTGTGTGTGTGTGTGTGTGTGTGTGTGTGTGTGTGTGTGTGTGTGTGTGTGTGTGTGTGTGTGTGTGTGTGTGTGTGTGTGTGTGTGTGTGTGTGTGTGTGTGTGTGTGTGTGTGTGTGTGTGTGTGTGTGTGTGTGTGTGTGTGTGTGTGTGTGTGTGTGTGTGTGTGTGTGTGTGTGTGTGTGTGTGTGTGTGTGTGTGTGTGTGTGTGTGTGTGTGTGTGTGTGTGTGTGTGTGTGTGTGTGTGTGTGTGTGTGTGTGTGTGTGTGTGTGTGTGTGTGTGTGTGTGTGTGTGTGTGTGTGTGTGTGTGTGTGTGTGTGTGTGTGTGTGTGTGTGTGTGTGTGTGTGTGTGTGTGTGTGTGTGTGTGTGTGTGTGTGTGTGTGTGTGTGTGTGTGTGTGTGTGTGTGTGTGTGTGTGTGTGTGTGTGTGTGTGTGTGTGTGTGTGTGTGTGTGTGTGTGTGTGTGTGTGTGTGTGTGTGTGTGTGTGTGTGTGTGTGTGTGTGTGTGTGTGTGTGTGTGTGTGTGTGTGTGTGTGTGTGTGTGTGTGTGTGTGTGTGTGTGTGTGTGTGTGTGTGTGTGTGTGTGTGTGTGTGTGTGTGTGTGTGTGTGTGTGTGTGTGTGTGTGTGTGTGTGTGTGTGTGTGTGTGTGTGTGTGTGTGTGTGTGTGTGTGTGTGTTTGCAGCACTATACTTGCGGCATTTTGTGCATACATATACCTGCACTCTGGCATGTGGCAAAATTCTGGCACTATACACGCAATGCCACAATTTATATCTACGTTTTAAAGCCATCGAGTGGGCCGAGAAGGTTCTCATTTTTACTCGTAAATGACTTCACGTCATATGTTATGAATCTCTATCTTTATTTGTCCTATAACGTTTATGTGGCCTAAAATGGAAAAGAGATTAACAATACGTGTAAGATGCCACAGTTATCATTACTGCTGGTGTATACACCACAATATTTGTGGCATTTCATAGATGCGCCAGGAGCAGGCGCCCTCTGCAACAACGTATTAGAACGACAGCGTGGTTGCCAAATCGCCCTGTGTCTGCTAAACGATAGATGCGGAACGCTGTGTTTCGAGCTCAGAATGATCGTCGTCTTATTTGGAGGGTCTAGTACTCTAGTAAACTAAATGTTTTTGATGATATTGTAAATCTTTTATATTTAAACTAATAAAATTATTGGTGTAGTTGATGTTAGCAAAGTCAATGAAATCTTTGTCGCTTTTTAAATAAAAGTGGTAAATTACTCTATACCTAGAAGGTTGGAATTAATTTATTTTACAAAAGTTTGTCCGAATTCGTTTGAAACATTGGAGTGAATACAAAAATGAAAATTTCTAAAATGTGTACTGTAAGAATATATTGGTTTATCCCGTTTTCTGAATGTATGGTGTGTTCATGTTAAAGATTTAACCATCCAAGTAAAAGCTTTTTTTAGGTTGATTTTGATATTGTTTTGTTAGGTAGTCATTCAAAATGCGTATTTAACAAATCGGCAACTGTATTTTTCAGCTGTAAGCATGGTCATCTGTGGCATTTTTATGTGGTCAAATTTCAAAAATTCACATTAGTATTTTTTTTAGAGAAGAGTGTTGACAATGGATTCTTATTTAGAATCGCTTGAAACCTGAATGTACCGTTTTTCATTGTTCTAAACTACAGTCTTCGGGAAAAAAAAAATATAATTTTTTTAATACGAAATAGTTTATTCAAAAATTATATTTGCGGATTTTTTTTAAAACTGATGACAGATTCTTATTTAAACCCCCTTAGAATCGGCCTGTATCGATTTTCATTTTTCTAAAATACAGGTCACCGATTTTTTACTTTTCTGGCAGTATTCAAGTTAATTGTTATTTGGTAGAAAAAACCCTTCCTGTGAAAACAAAAATGTTGTCTTAGTTACCAGCTGTCAGAAATGGTTTAGTTGTTTATAGTATGATACTGTTTTAAAAAAGAAATTTCATTTATCTGTGAAATTTAATTACCTACCTGTTTATATTTTTCGGAAATGAAATAATAGTTAGTGGGTTTTAGAAGGTAAATGAGTTCGGCTTTGTGGAGCATTTTATACGGTTGGTGCTGGTAAAATGCTTCGTATAGCAACTATTAACCACAGGGAATCAATAAAAAATATATATAGTGTTTTGTGTCAGTTCGCTGAAATACTAACACGGAAATAAGAGCCTGGGTGGTTCAGTGGTAAGAACGTGTGACTCTAAACGGAGTGGTACCAAGTTCGTTCCCAGGGTTTCCTTTCACTTTTTCAGTACATACTGTAACATTAACATCAACCGAGGTTGTGACATTGTATTTAAGCAAGTTGAATGTCTGCACGTTCCGTCCTTCGGAGGGAGCGTAAAGCCGTCGGTCCCGCGTCCATGCGATGTTGGGCACGTTAAAGATCCCTAAACGCCTGACAGAAAAGCAGGGGTTTGGCCATAGTCGCGGAAATAGACCGACGTTAAATAAAAAACATGAAAATAATTCTGTCACTAGCTATATAAGTTTAAGAAACAATTGCTTAATTTGCAAAGAGGCAAGAAAGTAAAAGAAATGAAAATACTTAATTGTCTTTAGCTGTGCAGATATTAAAGGAGTTTATTGTGAGTTTTTAACATCATTTAGGTTCTCGAAAAATTATTCTAATATATAATTAAACCTACAAGTTTACTTTAATAAGTAGTCAGTTACATAGGTAACTGAAAAATATTTTTTCACAGAAATTAGAAACCAAAATAAAGAAGCGTTATAAATATGATTTTTTTTAAATGTGTTGAAAAAATGTTACCTAAAGATACGATAAAAGGTTTTTTCACTCAAATTCCCTTCGATTTTGAATTTCATATTCGGCATAATATTATGCGAACAAAACGCCCGAGTTGTAACCTGTCTGTCATAGTTTCTGACATATGTGGTTTTTAGGTCAAAAATCAGAGTTGCATAGGTTTATTAAAAAATTCCGAATTTCTAAACACTTTTAGATAAATGAGTAATTATTCCTGTTCTGTTATCCGGTTTCAGTTTCAATTTATATACATACATACATACATATATATATATATATATATATATATATATATATATATATATATATATATATATATATATATATATATATACATATATATATATATATATATATATATATATATATATATATATATATATATATATATATATATATATATATATATATATATATATATATATACGTATGTGTATGTATCACACCGATAAATCAAAAAATAATAGACCCATTTTGATAAAATTTGGCAGGTACTTTCCTTTTGTTAATGGTTTGACAGGTTCGTTAGCCAGGAAAATGAAACTGGGTTTTCCGGAAAAATTTTAGGTTTTCTTTTGGAAAGGTTTGTTATCTCTGAAAAAAAATCGTATCAAATCAAATGACTCACCTCATACGTTTACCCAAAAAATGGCTAGTTTAAATTTCTTGGTAAATAAGTTTTCCATTAAGTAAAAGTAGATTTAATATCGAGTTAAAATGCATAAAAAAATGTGTCGAGATACAACGGTCACTCGGATTGTTTAGTGAAAAAATTGGTCAACAAACACAGAACAAAGAAAACGTTAGCTGAATGCACGATATCCAAGAAAGAAAAAATAGAGAAAAAATATGTTTGTTTACCGTATGAACCACGTATCACAAAGGGTTGGGAAAGTATTTTTAAGAAAGCCAATTTACAGTTGACGTTTTTGACGAAAAATCATTTAAAAAATTTATTGGGAAATACGAAAGACAAAGACAAAGCTACTGAAATGTCGGGTATTTATGAGATAGGTTGCAAGGACTGCAACCTTAAATACGTGGGTCAGACCAAAAGAAACATATGCATTAGATTTCGCGAAAATTATCAAAAATAACACGTCATTAAACCGCGCGTTGCCTTTGATTTCGAGCTCTTTATTTTCACTTTGCATCTGACCGGCGAAACTTTCATGATTTGTCGGACAGATTAATAAAGTGTGCCAATAACATTCGTCCGATCTTTACAAGGCACGACGCTGTGCCCGCGATATAGATTAAAACCCCCTTGTGTTGTTTCGCTTTCTAGGAAATCAATATAAACACTTGTAACTGTAGTTAGAATATTCATCCTTTGCTGAATTTAATTGACGTTGCGGGCGAAATTCCTTTTGTTTTAATTAAAAGATTGCGGTTGTTAGTAATATGTCACCAGATTAAGATGTCTATGGTCATCACTTGCTCGACATTCACATAGTGAATCGATATTCAATTAAGAACATATGCTACTTAAAGAAGGCGGCACAGGCTTTCAAGCCCATTATCCTTTAAAATTAGATAAGAAATTCATAAATCTGTCGAGTAAAAGATTAACGCGGGTCTAAAACCTGGTCCGCCCGATACAGACACAATAGATAAAACAATACGGGTCCGACTGCAATTTTAAATTTCTTCCACCTGTACCTTATATAAGATAGCTGTAGTAACAATCTAGTTTAGAATTTTATCTCTGATGATGCTAACACATGTAAGTGAAACGATCGTTAGATTTCGTTTAAAAAAATGTGTTGTGGTGATTTGGATTCTTGAAGTGTACTTTTCAGTGCTCATCACAGGTTCCAGTACTCACATAGTGTATTTCTTACGATCTTTTTTTTTAATATAAACCGCATTGGTTTTAGCATCTTTGTCGATACATAGCCAGTTTTGACGTTTCAAATCGCGACTTTGACGTTTTAAGAAGAAAAACTTTAACATTTTCAAAGTAATTTTTCTGGTATTTTCGACCCGTTTGAGCCAAGAAAACTTTGTTTTTGTGTGTAATATTCAATAGGTTTGGCTGACCACACAAAACATTCTGGTTTTGTGCCATTCTAAGATCACCAGTGACAATTCATTTTCTTTAAATGCTTATATATATATATATATATATATATATATATATATATATATATATATATATATATATATATATATATATATATATATATATATATGTATGTATCCATGCGATAACTCAAAAAAGAATTAACCTATTTCGATGAAACTCGGCAAGTGCCTTTCTTTTATTAATGGCTTGGATGAGTTCGTTAGCCAGCAAAATCGGACGGGGTTTTCCGGAAAAATTTTGAGTTTCCTTTCGCAAAAAAAAATTTTTCTCCGAAAATTACTAAGCTGTTTTAATGAAATTTAACAGATATGTTGGCTTAGGAGAGACCTTACTACGCACCAGAATTCAACTCTCTAAGTTTATAGAAAATTGCGTTATTCAAAATTTAAATTTTCTTTTGAAACAAATTTTTTCCTATGAAAATTACTAAGGTATTTAAATGAAATTTGGTGAATATCTTGGCTTAGGAAAGACCTTATACTACATACCGAAATTAAACTTTCTAAGTTTATATAACATTGAGTTATTCAAATTTGAAACATTTAATAAAAATTCACTACCATAACGCACTTGCTGCGTCACGTACTTTTTTCTTGTAACTTTTCAGTATACAGCTTACTTTTAATGATGTTAACCTGCGTACAAATTTGGTTGCCATAGCTTTATTATTTTCGCAGATACAATAAACAAATTTTGAAAGAAAACCCAACATTTTCTCGGAAAAACTAGTCCGATTTTCCTGGCTAACGAGCTTATTCACGCCACGTCCAAAAGAAAGGTACTCATCAAAGTTGATCAAAATCGGCAGACTATTTTTTGAGTTATCGATGTGATACATACATACCTACATACATACATACATACATATATATATATATATATATATATATATATATATATATATATATATATATATATATATATATATATATATATATATATAATATAAACGTATAAAAATTGAATTGAATTGTAGATTTTTTTTAATTCAAAAGTTGCGATCTCAAATCATTTGTTTTTCTACGACAATTCACTAAAAATATAGGTAGGTATGTTGTAATCATGGAAAGGATTGATGATACAATTCTAAAGTAAGGAAAATGGCAATATTGCTTGTCACACCACCAATGTTTCTGGAAATAAACAAGTAATAATGTGGTCTGAAAACATGTATGTGGAAATAACAATGACAATACTCTCTTTCTTCTTCTATCGCAATATTAGTATCTGTTTAAACCGAGCAACGTATCAGTAATAATAGGTATTCAGTATTTGCTGATATCTACAGCGACGACAGGGCCCTAAGTTTTTACAAGGTCAAAAAGGTGAATACGCACTGCGCAGCACGCTCTATATTAATATTATAATACATAATATGCTGTATTCTGTATTCTGCAAATTCCAACAATTGTGTCATTCTGTGTTTTCAGTTAAAACGTCTAGTTGGCTGGTGTTCACTAAGAATACAAATTTATTAAGTGTTTTAAGTGAATTGATAAATATCAGTACATCAATTTAAAGGTAAGTAGTGGATTTAGTATTATATTATTTACGTACATAATCAAAACATTGAGATGATGAATAACCTTGGGCTATTGTAGGTTTTTATGTTACAAATATGACCACTGATTTTCAATTTCACACAAAATAATCGACTGATGATGATCATTCAGTCGCCCGGCCGTAATGATTATGTCTTCTTCATTTACCTTTACATATTATTATACCTCGTACTGTGTATTAATACTTTATTATTTGAATTTAAGAATGTCACATGAACGTTATAAGTTCTGTTCTGGCTAATGACAACAGCGCGGTCGCAATGCTCGCTTTTTACAGATTTTTTTTTAATAATGTTTTTACATGGCCAGGTCAGGTCTCATATTGAAGATAAACAACTTTGTATGTTATCAGATATTCGGTTAGAAAAATTATAATCTGCCTAGTTTGCACATAATGTTTAAAGTATAATGCAAGACATGTTTCTAAAAAGTGATAAAGTGTTTTGATCAAAAGTTCCATAGGTCACAATGAAGAAACAGGCTTATAAAAATATACAGCCGTGAACAAAAAATTTTGGCCAGCGAAGTCATCCAAAATTTTCTCTTCTGTTTGTAATTTCCTTTAAAAATCTCATTAAATCCAAGTGTTGACTATGGTCCTACCAAAGATGGTGAGACTTTAAAACATTTTTTCAAATGAGCGCGAACTAAGACCCTTAGAACCCATATATATATATATATATATATATATATATATATATATATATATATATATATATATATATATATATATATATATATATATATATATATATATATATATATATATATATATATATATATATATATATATATATATATATATATATATATATATATATATATATATATATATATATATATATATATATATATATATATATATATATATATATATATATATATATATATATATATATATATATATATATATATATATATATATATATATATATATATATATATATATATATATATATATATATATATATATATATATATATATATATATATATATATATATATATATTTCCCATGTATACTTATTACTCTTATTTGAAAAAGACCTTTCATTATTTAGCGTCGGCCTATTTTTTAGACTATGGGCAATCAGTGACGTCAGCGATCTGCGATTTCACCAACTTGGAAATTTTGCCTTCCAATTGAGGAAGATAACTCATCTCAGGAATTAGGGAATCAAAAATTATTGGCACCCAGTCTACAGCTTCCCTTATTATTCACATGCACTCGTTGAAAGATTATCAACAAATGGAACAAGATTTTTTCTGGTTAACGAGGATTCTCACTTATAATTACTTTCCCCTCGGTCTTTTTTTGTACGTTCACGTCGGTCTATTTCCGCGATTATTGCCAATCACCGACGCGAGGGAGCAGTTTATCCTCACTATCCTGGAAATTTTGCCGAAGGAGGGTAGGGATTTTTAACGTGCCCAACATCCCATAGACACGGGACCGGGGGCCTTACGTCGTCTCCGAAGGGCGGAACGTGTAGACATTGAACTGGCTCAAATACAATGCCAGAACTTCGGTTGATGTTAAATTTACAGCATCTACTGAAAATCTGAAAGGGGAACCCTGGGAATAGAACCCAGTACCCCTGGGTCCAGAGGCACACGTTCTTACCACTGGACCACTGAGGCTCCTCAATGTTATTCGGCGCACATTTGGTACCTAGCGCTATTCTTTTTCCAATGTTAATCTGCAAACGACATTCCCATTTTTGAATTGTTAATTTTGTTACATCAAATCTGACTGTGTAATGACTAGAAGCAACTAAGAACAAAACATATAGATGACGTTATATTTTTCACGATTTTTTTCTTTTTTTTTAACGTCTATATTTCCGCGATTATGGCCAATCACCGATGCCAGGGAGTAGTTTTACCTCACTATCCCGGAGATTTTGCCGAACCCTTGCCTTTCTGTAAGGAGGGTAGGGATCTTTAACGTACCCAACATGGCATTGTGCACCTGACCGACTTATTTACTCCCACTCCGAAGGGTGGAACGTGCATACATTCAACTTGCTCAAACAAAAGTGAAAAGGGAACCCTGGGAATCGAACCCAGTACACTTGGGTCAAGAGGCACACGTTCTTACCACTGGACCGCCGAGGCTCTAAAGTTTTCATGATGAATAATATATTTGATGAAAGATTGGAACCTGTGATGAGCACTGATAAGTACAGTTTGGAGAACCCAATTAATCACAAAACATTTTTTGACCTCACGATCGGTTCGCTAACAAAGTCGCGTCGTCGGGGGGATGAATAAACTTGATAAATCATTTCATAAAATACAGCTGTGTCCTGTTGAAATATTCGCTTTTAGCAGTAAGCCTAATATTCTCATCTTTTTTTATTGCCGACCATTGCAATTTTTGCTAGTGGGGGGGTTTGCTGTATGGATGTATATATTTTCAATTATTCTGTCCTTGGCATTTTTTTGTTTATACTTTTTAGATGTTTAATATCAGTACGGTTATACTATGTCTCTTCGTGAACACAGTATATAAAGTTAATTATATAACAGATATATTTCAAACATAATATATGAGGAAGTTTTTTTTTTAATGTTATGGTATTTTTTGCCATCGTTATTTGTAAAAGTGAATCATTTTTGGTTGTTATATTATTTCCTGTTAGCTGTTGGATTTGGGCACCTAAATGGTTATCTCTTAAGCAAATAGGAAAGTGTTCAGGTTCAGGAAGATTTGCAATACAGAGGGCAGATGCTCATCGAGGCCGGCTAATCTGAAGGTCGCGGCATCTATGTTCGACCACAAGAGAAATTTTAAAAATAAAATTAACACCGAGATACATATAACACTACCTACTACCTACTGCTTTCTGGAGCGATCGACGATAGTCTTTGAAATAGGCCGACATTAAGTAAAGAAAAACAAAACTAAGCATCCATGGCAGTTTTCGCTTTTATTTTATTTAACTTTCAGTTTCCGTAAAGAGTCAGTACGGAAATGCTACGCGCCATTAGCTATGAAAAAAAGTAAGTGGGTAGAGACATAATTAAATTTTGTTTTTAAATAGGTGACAAAAAATGGGGTCAAGAACAGAACGAATAATGAGGATGGTTTTGCCATCTGAAACTCCGGTAAGACATCATATTTTCATCCCAAAGTATGAAACTACAAAAGGGACAAGCAAAGAGGAACAAGAAGAAATCATTCGAGGTAAGTTAGCAATTAATAAATACACTTGAT
The DNA here is from genome assembly GCA_964006375.1 of Tillus elongatus. NCBI lineage: Eukaryota > Metazoa > Arthropoda > Insecta > Coleoptera > Cleridae > Tillus > Tillus elongatus. The sequence goes on along the minus strand of OZ023269.1, from coordinate 107,672,837 downwards.
TCATTATTCCTTCTACTACCAATAGGAACTAACAGTTCTAATGGGAATCAATACAATTTAGTGTTGTTTCTTTTGTGTGCATAAAATTGAATTGTGAGAAACCTACAAGCATTAAGCTTCCTATTTGTTTAATACACATAATGCTTTTTTTTCTTTTTCTAACGATACTATATTAATGTATTTTGGGTGTTATCAATATTCTGTTTCCTCATTTACCAATTAAACGTCAAAGGGTTTAGGAGAGCGATTTGTTCTAAATCAGTGTAAATTATTTAAAAAAATATGCTTACCAGATATGCCTAAACTTCAGGTAGCAGGATCGTTTACGTTAAAACATCAAAGCAATTGCCTAGGAATATTTCTTGAAATGGTTTGACTTTTAATACAAACGTAGCCAAACTAAAATGAAATACCTACAACCAACCTTTTTTGTAGACAGTAAAATTCTCAACAAAGTCTGTGGGACCAGGCCTGAGTTTAGAAAACGAATAGTACAAAAAGCACGTTTACGTCCATACTTAGTGCTTGAAAATTATTCACTTTTTTGTCGGCTATTAAAAATACTAACTGTTTTTGAAAATATCAGTTTTCATCAATCTTGATTACTAAACGACTAAAACCGACCAACCGGTCGACTCACTATCTGTTGGTTAAATAACATGATTAAAAGGTTGAATGACCGGCAGATTTGGATTTTCCAATGACCACCTGAGAGCCTCGGTGGTCCAGTGGTAAGAACGTGTGCCTTCGATCCCAGAGCTCTCCATTCACCTTTGCAGTACATACTATAATATTAACATCCACCGAGGTTGTGGCATTGTATTTGAGCAAGCTGAATGCCTGCCCTTTCCGCCCTTTAGTGTGGGCGTAAATCCGTCGGTCCTGTGTCCATACGACGTTGGGCACGTTAAAGATCCCTGCGCCCCTTACAGAAAGGCAGGGGTTCGGCAAAATTTCCAGGATAGTGAGGTGAAACTGCTCCCTGCCTACAGTGATTGGCCGTAGTCGCGGAAATAGACCGGCATTAAATAAACAAAAACGCACAATGGCCACCTGACTAACTAAGCTATACATACGTTATACATCCGCACATCCGAGTTCAGGCTATTTCCCTTTCTTACTAGGCTTCCTCTCCTCTGAACACTATGTATTGTCACTGTACCACAACGAAAGTATTTAGCAGATCATTTATTATTTTCTCTGGTACCAACATGCTGCCGTTGTAGCACAATTGTACTATTTACAGTTAATTGTTTGTTGGAAAGTTTAAAAGTTCATTTTCTTGAGAATTATGCGATTTCTAGTACATTTTAAATATTTTGCGTAAGTAGTAGGTACCTATAAATATTCAATGATTGTTGTTGCCCTTGCTTGGTGAAACTTGTCCATACTACATACAGACTTGGAGACTACTTCTCTGGCTTCACTGTTGCTTTTCGTTGGTGAATGACATAGCCAGCGCGTAGGCTAACTGGAGCAAGTGGCCCTACGAATTCTGGATGTTCTTCAACGTTTCTGTGACTATAGTTTCGCTGCTTGACAGCATTCGCAGACATCCAGAATTCGTAGGGCCCCTCGCTCCAGTTAGCTTGCGCGCTGGCTACGTCCTTCACCAACGAAAACCAACAGTGAAGCCAGAGAAGTAGTCTCCAAGTCTGTATGTACCTATAAATATATTACATTTACGATTTATCGATAAAACAACAGCAGCCAATGTATTGGACAACGTCGAATACAACCCGGATCTTTTATTTGATAGTCCAAATAAAATGTAAATGACTGCGAGGTTAGGTTTGCAGCTTCGAGCGGTCGATTGGCTAACTGGTTTTCGTACTCAGCAAACAATTTTTTTCTGAAGTTTCCAGCAACTCCTCTGTTTTTCTTTTTGTGGGCAGAAATGATCCTCGTTACCTCGATAATCAGTTTTTTTTTACAGTATTTACATTCGGCTGTAGTTTTAAAGCTACATTTACAGGAACAATTTGTTCGTTTTTATAAGAAAAACATAGTCTATACCTGTCGTCCCAACCTTTGTAAAATACACCCTATAATAATGTAGAACCCGCTTTTAGTTTTTTAAATCAATTTTTATAAAATGAAAATGGCTACTACATAATAATAAATGTATACTAAATTTTTTCTAAAATTTAAACAGGCTGGTCCAAAATTAATGGCACAAAGAGTAGCATAGATGTCTGGCAATAGATATTATAATTTAACCAAATATACTTCAGTCCTATAATCAAAATTGAAAGAGATACAGGGTGAAGTAAAATACAAAAGAATACTATTTTCTAATCAAAAGCTTCCCAGCGACGCTAACGAAAAAGTGGGAATTTTTTAAGACTTCAATGGCACAGCAAGCAGTTTTCCGCTGGACCAAATTGGGAATTAATTATTTTTATGGCCACAAAAAATTCATCTTCGCCAATTTTCAAGACAATACGTTATATATTTTTCTAGATATCAAGAAAAACCACAATTTCTTACCTTTAAACACTATGTCTTTTAATTTTGACTTTTGCACTAAGCTAAGTTTGGCTAAATTTTAATACTTTGCTACCAAGAATATACTGCTGCTCTGTATATACTTTACTTTTGGACTAGCGTGTATATAAAATTCTTTATTCAAAATTGCGAATTTTTTTTGTACCACGCAAAACTTTAGTGTTGAAAAATGCAATGATGGAATAAATAAATCGTTCCTGCATTTTGTTCTATTTTCATATTGCAAGAAGTTGTTACAGTATTTTTTTTTAGCGTGGCGTCATCATGAAAGGCATCCTGAGAATCCTCCAGCACATTCTGGTATCTTAGAAAATTATCCGAGCAGCATAAATTTCTCAAGTGGTTCATCTGATAATTATGAACCATCAGCTTCAACATCTGATGATTCTTTAGAGGAACCAGTAACAAAAAAACGAACAAAGAAGAAACACAGGGGCAAAGCAAATAAAAATAAGTGCCTCAGACAAGAAAAACATTTAGAAAAGGTCTTAGGCGCAAATCATTCTGAAGATTACGTGTCTTTGCTTCGAAACGACGAATCAGAGTTTCGAAAAAATAACAGTTTCGCGAAAGAAAAACATACAAAAAAGGTATCGGAAGCAGACTCCTCCGGAGGTTACATATCTTTATCTCAAGACAATGAGCCAGAGTTTTATACCGGTAATGCTGATTCAACGGTTCCAGACATACGAAGAACAGTCAGTGACACAGATAATTTACCCTGTAAAGTTAATGCACAAGAATCTCTGTATATTTGTCATTCTATCAAAACCGAAACAGGAAAACGCATAAGAAATAAGCGGCATGCCTGTTTCTTCTGTCAAAAGTTAATTATCCACCTGGCAAAACACTTTGAAATTGTTCATGGTAAAGAACTTAGTGTTGGTAAACTGCTTGCTTTTCCTCCAAAATCGCAACAGAGAAAAGAAGGATTTAGCGAGCTAGTCCGTGCTGGAGATTTTTTATATAACTGTAATGTCCTGTCTTTGAAACAAGGAGAACTGATTTTAGTGAGAAGGCCTTCAGAAAATGAAATTAAGAATGTAAGTTATGTTGCATATGGCCCATGTCCCCACTGTTTAGGATATATGTTAAAAAAACACCTATGGCACCACCTTAAATTTTCATGCAAAATGAAACTAAAATTACAAAAAGAAGATAACTCTTGTAGTAGGCATGTTATAGCCGAAAGTAATGCCATGCTGAGCAGTATATTTGGTCATGAGTTTTCTAAAGACTTCAATAATTTTATAATTAGTCATCTTAGGGATGATGAAGTGGGCACCTACTGTAAACAAGATAATTTAATTTTGCGATTTGGCTCCATGCTCTATGAAAAACATGGAAACACCCAAAAGGAACTAATCCGACAGAATATGAGACAACTGGCAAGGCTTACCTTACAACTTAAGGAAAATACTATTCAAAATTTAAGCTTACGGGATTTTTTAATCCCGGGGCAATTTGATGAAATAATCAAGTCTACCAAATTACTATGCGCTGTTGATATGAATGACCAAACAAAAAGACCCCAATTTGCTATACCATCGTTAGCACTTAAACTAGGATACGCTTTGAAAAAGTGTACAAATATTGAAAGAGGTTTGGCTCTAAAAGCAGGCAATGTCAGTAGAGAAAAGTCTCTTTTGTCCTTTCTAACACTTTTGGACTTAGAATGGTGTATCAGGATAAGTTCAAATGCATTGACCACCTTAAAACATAGAAAGCTAAATGTTGGTCAGTTGCTTCCAGTCACCTCCGACCTTAAAGTACTAAATGGATATATCGATGTCGAAATCGAGAAAGGAAAAAGAGATCTCTTATTGAGCACTTCCAGAGAAAACTGGGGTAGATTAGCAAGACTGACATTGACAAGAATAATCCTTTTCAATAAGCGCCGTTCAGGTGAGGCATCTAGAATAACGATAGAACAGTACTCTAACAGACCAATCTGGACCAATGAATCTACAGAAGAAATACAGAACTCTCTAACAGTCTATGAAAAAAAGTTGGCTGAAAAATTTACTGTGGTAAACATTATTGGAAAGCATGGAAGAAAAGTGCCCGTCATATTGACGCCAATAACCAAATTTTGCATCGACACTCTGCTAAAGTTCAGGGACAAATGCATGATAAGTGAAACAAATCCTTACATATTTGCGTGCTACAGCCCCAGTCTTGCATATCTCCGAGGTGACGACTGTCTTAGAAAAGTGGTTTCAGAACTAGGAACAAGTTTGAAGCAACCAACTTTTATAACAGGTACCAAATTGAGAAAATATGTAGCTACAGTGTGTCAAGTATTTTGTCTAACTGAAAACGAACACGACTGGCTAGCTCGTCACCTGGGGCATGATCTTAATGTACATAGACAGTTTTACAGACTGCATGAAGATGCAGTTGAATTGACGAAAATTTCAAGACTTTTGCTGGCAGTCGACATGGGTCAAGCCAGCAAATTCAAGGGAAAGCCGCTTTCAGACATAAGCCTTAATGGTAAGTACACGCGATAATCTGTTTGTTGTGTTAGACCTTTCTGAATCAAAAATAAGAACCTCGTAATCCCTGTTTATAATATATTTGAATGCTTTTAAATCTGTACGTATTTAATAATATAATAGAGCAAATATGTTTATTACAGATTTACCCGAATTGGAAGAAGACGATGATGAAATACTTGAAGATGAAGATAGTGACGCTCAGGAACCAGAAGAAAATCCTGTAACAAGGGTAGGACGGAATAAGGAGACATCTAAAGCAATCAGTAAGGCTGTTTTATTTTTTATTTATTAATTGTTGTCGTTCCTACTTGATGAAACCATTACAGGCCAAATACAGACGTGGAGGTTACCTCTGGCTTCGCAATTATTTTTTCAACTAACAAGAAAGAACATTTGTAAAGCCAGAGAGGAAATCTCGACGTTTCTGTATTTAGTTTTATTTTTAACATTTCACCAAACTACAGCTTTAGGACTTCAAACTATACTTCAGGGCACCTTAGAGTTGACGTGAAAACATTGTTAAATTTAAATAAATTGTGGAATAAGTGGATGATGCTTTTGCAGGTTTCTTGACATTAGTCTTCAATGATTCTAAAATGTTAAAACAAGTAACTAAAGCAAATAGAAAATTTTTACACATACCGCGAATATGGAAGTCTTTAAAGTATAATTCGTCGGATTTTTTGTCACCGAATTTTTATAAAAATTAGGAGATAGCCACATTTGAATCTAAAAAAAAATACCTCCAAATGAGCGCGAACCAGAACCCATAGAAGCCATATTCGGGCTCAGTTTACATTTTTATATGTTCTATAGCTAAAGTGATGGTGGCTAGCGAGTAGTGTGATTCAACGCGCCGTCGTGGTATTAGCCAGGGGAGTAGTTGTGTTCGCTCGCCAGCTTTCTTTCCACAGCTTCCTACTTGCTGTAAATGTGTGTACGTGGAAGCCGTTGTAGAAGGCCGGAACCGTCGCAAAACCAAAAGGAGCGCCTCGCGCAATTCTATGCATTATACGACAGTGCCTGCATTAAGGCCCACCTATTGCAGGATAAATATGACATACTAAGAGTCCAGTGGGAGTCCGACCTATTGGACGAGATCGGTCTGTGTCTCCTAGTGTGCGATTTTAATGCATTTTGGTGAGGAGCATCTTTTTAGGGAATTTTTATTTAAAAAAAAATAACTAATAGAGAGGTATCTATGGTGAGAGTTTGCAAATTTTTTTTTAATGAACCCGAATTTGGGCCCCTAGAACCCGAAACCAAGGTCAGTTTGAATTTTTATTTGTGTCCTTGTAAATACCTTACTACATACCGACATTCAACTTTATAGGTTTATACAAAATGTAAGCATTTAATGGAAATTCGCTACCATAAAACACCTGCTGCCTCCCGAAAATTGTGTTGTAAATGGCTTAGATGCATTCGTTAGCCATGAAAATCAAACGAGTTTTTCCGGAGTTTTCTTTCAGAAATTTTTTGTATATCTGAAAATAACAAAACTACTACAACGAAATTTAGTGCACAGATTTCTGTTCTAAAACGTATACTATACGCCAAAATTTAGATCAGTTACCAAAACAAAAAAGTTTTAAGCATTGAACTAAAAATTTGAAAGATCAAAATAATTTTATGAAAATTCGCTACCATAATTAAATATACGAAATAAAATCCCAAAAGTATTCCCTTTCAAATAAGGCACCCAGATACAGCTTTCTTTTAAATTAGTATGGAAAAATTGTAAAAAGCACATATGTAATTAAAGGAGTTATGGTCTCACTGTTTTTTCCTATTCCTTTTAAGTGGATGATATATTAATAAAACTTGGTGTGGTAGAACCATCACTTAAAACCTTTACTTTTTTAATTCGTTTTGAAATGTTTGGCGGATGGGAGGGGATATTTTCGGATATAAAATTAGAAAAAGAAGAATTTTATTTTAAGCATTTACATTTATCTTGATTTTTTTTATGATTTTTTTTTCATTCTCTGGCCGAAAATTTATTCAACAGTTTCTGAGATACAGAGCAGTATATCCTCCAATGATTATGTTTAAATCTTTGTTTGAGTGTATACACCTGTTTTGGCAAAAATGGGTTTTTAAATAGTCATGATCTTTCAGCCTCAAGATAAGTATTATTCTACAAAGTTTCAGATGAAATATCAAACATTTCTCAGACAGTTGAACCAAAACTCACAAATAATAAATGTATATGGTACATAAACCATTTTTTAGTGTATTTGTATGTTTTTAATAATCACTTAAAACGATCCGGGTGAATTTGAAATACAGTGGTTGAACCCTTCAGACAAACATTCTAGAGGTGGTTCTGTAAGTAATGATTCCGTTAGCATTACACAAAGTCTTGGTTAATAGTTCCATCACGTAGAATGTATGAGAAACACTGGAAAAATATGTGTAGTGTATACTACTACTCTTGTAGAGAATATTTTACTTTTTCTAATCATTCTAAATTGCATTTTGTTTTACAGTCAAGAATTCTACACTAACAAAGAAGACGTGGTCGTCTGAAGACAGGTCAAAGGTTTTCGAGTATTTCAAGCTCCATATAAAGAACAACATCACACCTAGACAAAAAGAATGCCTAGCATGTCAAGAAAAACACCCAATTTTGAAAAATAGGAAATGGAGTGACATCAAATTTTGCGTTAAAAATGAAGTGAAGAAGAGGGCTAAAGCTTTGAAGAACATTCAGTAATTAAAAATTATGAAAATGTCATTGTTAACAAATTTTCAAATAAAATACTTAATTTGAGAAATCATAAATGACTTTTACTATTTCGAACATGTTTTGACTATACCTACTTGTCCAGAATACCCCTAGTATTATAAAGACGACGATAGTCGCCAGTTCCTTGGACGATTAGGTTCTGTTTACAGATTTGGAACGTGTATATATATATATATATATATATATATATATATATATATATATATATATATATATATATATATATATATATCAAAGCTATTTTGATGAAATGTGATGGGTGTTGCTCCAGTAAACCTTACTGTATAGCAAAATTCAACTTTCTAGGTTTATATCAAATTGAGTTATTCAAATTTGAAGCATTTAATAAAAAATCGCCACCATAAATGGCACTTGCTGCGTCCATAATTTATATTGTGTGTATGTAATAAATATTTACTTTCACATTGTCAATACATGTGGAAGTTGGTATCAATAACATAAATTTCGAATTTTTTTTTGCCATAACGGCGTAAAAGTCTAAAACATAAAAAATATTATTTCAGGACGATAATTTTTTTGTCGTTTGGTCTGTACTTCTGTTAGCATGAACGATAACTTTTGAATGAATTGAGATATAGTCGTTAAATTTGGTATACAGTTACCCGATAAACGAACTGTTCTGAATGCTTTTCGGTAACATCGCTCCCGGAGGTAGGGGAGAAATGAGGGGTGCTTTAGTAATTACCATTTTTCGTTAAAGATCGAGTAATACATCATTTCAGGGTTTATTTGTTTGTTAGAAAACTTTCAATTTTAACACTTGTGATATTCTATTATGAACTTGAAGTAGGGTAGAATATGAATTCAGTGTTGAAAGAATACGCCATTAGATTATTAAGAGTATGTAGAGTTTAGTTCTTCCTCTTATTCTTTTCATCGGAAATTCACATTTCGGCATTAAATTTTAGTGGGGTTGGGGTTGATAGTGTGAATTTTGCACTTTTGTGTTGTCCCAAAATTAGGGTTCCAAAATAACTCGAAAGTCGCGGGGAAAAAGTTCCAGACAAAAGCTCCAGGATTTGTTCCTAATTATCTGGTGACGTTGTATTTGATCTTCACGAACACCTTCAAGGTCCAACCAAGGTCAATTTCATATTTTCCAAGGAAATCAAGTAGGGGTTGTTCATGTCGACGTGAACTATGAAATTATTTTGTAAGTATAAGCACTCGACATCAAATTTAGTACACAGGCAGTAGGCAGATAGTCTGGATTGGTTGTCAGTAAAATCGCTTCAGAAAAAAAAGGAATGATTGAAGAAAATTGACACTTTTTCATTAAAAATCGAGTAATATATCGTTTCAGAAGTTTATGGGTACAGAATACAAATATTACCAAACATCTCACATTTTCTCAGGAAATTCAAGTCTTGGTTGATTATCGCATACTTAGTAACCATATAATATATATATATATATATATATATATATATATATATATATATATATATATATATATATATATATATATATATATATATATATATATTATTATTATTATTAAAAAGGTTTAGGCATAAACGGCAAACCTACTTTACTAACTCACCTTGAGTATTTGAATACAATAACGTAATGCAACAAATCTCGACTTTGACAGCAATTTTTAATGTAAAATTTGCAAACAAGAAATACTTGCCCTCTTTAGTTTTCTCGGCTAAATAAAGTTTCATAATAACTAAACCTCCACCTAGTAATCTATAAAAAATTGAATTTAGTCTCTAAAAATAAAGAAATACATAAAATACAACAAATACAAATTCAGAAAATCTTTTTTTCACCAACTTATATAAGTACAATTTGCAGAACCCAATTCATCACAAAACATTTTTTTAATCCTGACGATCGTTTCGCTCATAAAGCTAGCGTCATCAAAGGGTGGAATAAACATATTCCTGCTAAAAGCGAATGAAGATTTATCTGCACATTAATTATGATACGACTAAAATATTTTTATATGCAAAATGATCCTCTCAGTACAGACACCCATTGAGGTTATAACATTGAGTTTGAGCAATTTAAATGTGTACACGCACCACCCTTTAGAGGGGATGTTAAGCAGTCGTGTTCATGCGATGTAGGAAATGCTTAAGATTCCTACCGTCCTTACAAAAATTAAAATTTTGCCGAAATGACACTGCCACCTGACGTCGGTAACTAGACATAGTCGCGGAAATAAGCCGACGTTAAACAAAACAGTTAAAAAAGGCTGGTCGCAGTAAGTGCATCATGGTAGTGAATTTTCATAGAAATGATCTGGCGTCAATAACATTTGTTTCAGTAAAATGCTTATAACTTTTTTATCTTGAAAGATAGAGATCTTAATTTTATATACCCATAGTTAATTAATTTTATATATAGTTTATCATATATTTATAACGTAAACCTTCCTATCTCACTCATTTGAAAAAAAATCAAACATCCGGATCTTTCTATTAGTGATTTTTTTCTATCAAAATTCACTAAAATATAAAAAATAATGTATGGCATGAGTAGTCGCTATCATTTACACTTCTTAAACTTTCAAGTAAGTAGGTCAGACATTTGGTACATAGGCTGATATCAACTGTGCATGTGTAGTCTTATTTTACTATAAATGTGAATTAATACTAATTGTAAAATTATGCAACTATAACTGGCATGTATAATGCTGATGTTATTATCTAAGCTGCAGCTTGTAAAGCAACAATATAAAAGACTAAGCCAAGAGTAGTTCTTTTCTGCACGGACTAAAGGATCTAACAGCTCTTTTATGATAATATTGTCAATTTTAAAACTATGAGAATATAATTTATGAAATAAAAGTTTTAATTTAAGGATTCGTAAATTTTCATCCTAAAAATAACAAATGAGAAAACAAAGCGTTCATCTTAATAATTGTTTGCATCAACAAAATATAAAAATACAATTTAAATGGCTTCAGAACAATGAGGTAAAATTGTTCATATCTGACAACATCGCGTCTCAATTATGGCATCCCGTGTAAAATGTGCCAGCCTCATCCACAATAATGGCATCAAAAATACACATGCACAAATGAAAAGCTAAATGGCATGCGTGCCATAAACTAAATTTCTTTATAGATTTCTTTAGAGCAAGTGTATCAACAAGTTGATTACTTCTGAGATATTCTCATAGGTGGCACAATCATATCCAGTATCCAAACACCAAAGTGCCATAAGTGATGACTTTGTCTGAGATGCCACAAATATTGCTAAACATGTGTGTGTGTGTGTGTGTGTGTGTGTGTGTGTGTGTGTGTGTGTGTGTGTGTGTGTGTGTGTGTGTGTGTGTGTGTGTGTGTGTGTGTGTGTGTGTGTGTGTGTGTGTGTGTGTGTGTGTGTGTGTGTGTGTGTGTGTGTGTGTGTGTGTGTGTGTGTGTGTGTGTGTGTGTGTGTGTGTGTGTGTGTGTGTGTGTGTGTGTGTGTGTGTGTGTGTGTGTGTGTGTGTGTGTGTGTGTGTGTGTGTGTGTGTGTGTGTGTGTGTGTGTGTGTGTGTGTGTGTGTGTGTGTGTGTGTGTGTGTGTGTGTGTGTGTGTGTGTGTGTGTGTGTGTGTGTGTGTGTGTGTGTGTGTGTGTGTGTGTGTGTGTGTGTGTGTGTGTGTGTGTGTGTGTGTGTGTGTGTGTGTGTGTGTGTGTGTGTGTGTGTGTGTGTGTGTGTGTGTGTGTGTGTGTGTGTGTGTGTGTGTGTGTGTGTGTGTGTGTGTGTGTGTGTGTGTGTGTGTGTGTGTGTGTGTGTGTGTGTGTGTGTGTGTGTGTGTGTGTGTGTGTGTGTGTGTGTGTGTGTGTGTGTGTGTGTGTGTGTGTGTGTGTGTGTGTGTGTGTGTGTGTGTGTGTGTGTGTGTGTGTGTGTGTGTGTGTGTGTGTGTGTGTGTGTGTGTGTGTGTGTGTGTGTGTGTGTGTGTGTGTGTGTGTGTGTGTGTGTGTGTGTGTGTGTGTGTGTGTGTGTGTGTGTGTGTGTGTGTGTGTGTGTGTGTGTGTGTGTGTGTGTGTGTGTGTGTGTGTGTGTGTGTGTGTGTGTGTGTGTGTGTGTGTGTGTGTGTGTGTGTGTGTGTGTGTGTGTGTGTGTGTGTGTGTGTGTGTGTGTGTGTGTGTGTGTGTGTGTGTGTGTGTGTGTGTGTGTGTGTGTGTGTGTGTGTGTGTGTGTGTGTGTGTGTGTGTGTGTGTGTGTGTGTGTGTGTGTGTGTGTGTGTGTGTGTGTGTGTGTGTGTGTGTGTGTGTGTGTGTGTGTGTGTGTGTGTGTGTGTGTGTGTGTGTGTGTGTGTGTGTGTGTGTGTGTGTGTGTGTGTGTGTGTGTGGTGTGTGTGTGTGTGTGTGTGTGTGTGTGTGTGTGTGTGTGTGTGTGTGTGTGTGTGTGTGTGTGTGTGTGTGTGTGTGTGTGTGTGTGTGTGTGTGTGTGTGTGTGTGTGTGTGTGTGTGTGTGTGTGTGTGTGTGTGTGTGTGTGTGTGTGTGTGTGTGTGTGTGTGTGTGTGTGTGTGTGTGTGTGTGTGTGTGTGTGTGTGTGTGTGTGTGTGTGTGTGTGTGTGTGTGTGTGTGTGTGTGTGTGTGTGTGTGTGTGTGTGTGTGTGTGTGTGTGTGTGTGTGTGTGTGTGTGTGTGTGTGTGTGTGTGTGTGTGTGTGTGTGTGTGTGTGTGTGTGTGTGTGTGTGTGTGTGTGTGTGTGTGTGTGTGTGTGTGTGTGTGTGTGTGTGTGTGTGTGTGTGTGTGTGTGTGTGTGTGTGTGTGTGTGTGTGTGTGTGTGTGTGTGTGTGTGTGTGTGTGTGTGTGTGTGTGTGTGTGTGTGTGTGTGTGTGTGTGTGTGTGTGTGTGTGTGTGTGTGTGTGTGTGTGTGTGTGTGTGTGTGTGTGTGTGTGTGTGTGTGTGTGTGTGTGTGTGTGTGTGTGTGTGTGTGTGTGTGTGTGTGTGTGTGTGTGTGTGTGTGTGTGTGTGTGTGTGTGTGTGTGTGTGTGTGTGTGTGTGTGTGTGTGTGTGTGTGTGTGTGTGTGTGTGTGTGTGTGTGTGTGTGTGTGTGTGTGTGTGTGTGTGTGTGTGTGTGTGTGTGTGTGTGTGTGTGTGTGTGTGTGTGTGTGTGTGTGTGTGTGTGTGTGTGTGTGTGTGTGTGTGTGTTCTTCTAGTTGAACTATCATTTTCGTAAGATGTTTCCTTGGAGTACAGTGTCCAGTATTCAGTCCAGTCTTCACATTTGGCCTGCTTAAAGCTATTTTCGGTCTGGTTGTAATATCATTTTCTTCTTATAATGGTGATATTCTATATTGTCTCGGTGAACTTGGTGTTGACTCTGTACCCATTCATTCACTTTAGACCTAACGGTCGCTTTTGTGTTGGATTATATTGGTTCAGATCCAATAAAAGTAGTTACGGATATTAGTTTGGTAAGTATGCTGCTTCAGTGCCATATATATATATATATATATATATATATATATATATATATATATATATATATATATATATATATATATATATATATATATATTTTAATATTATTAGTTCATTAGTTTAAATTGTACAGTATGTCTATAGTCTATAATATAATAACTGTAAGTTGTGTTAATTTTGCTATATATTTAAATATGGTTTTATCCAAAAATATTTGTCATTGACATTTCCAAATTCTTTTGCCTCGAACATTTCTTTTTCAGTGTTCTATTGTCATCTAACACTTTAACACTGCCTTCATTTTCCATAAATCTTAAGCTGTCCATAATTATACTTTCGCCACATTTCACTCCTTACAGTCCATATTTTCTATTTCTGTTTCACTCTTTGGTGACTTGCAAGGTTGCATACGTTTTCCATGCAGTCCCAGGCTAACTGATTGGTTCTGGGTATTGTTTAAACTTTTAATCACTACCTGATGGTCAGTTAGGGTGACTATAACCTTGTCTGCACATCTGATGTTCCTAGATATCGACACACATACATCTATAGCATTCATTTCTGCTTAGAATATAGTAGAATGCCGCCAAAGACGAAAATACTTTGAAACTCGGCCATCCTGAGTATTCCAGTTCCCTTCTCTGTTTTTGAACTGTCTGTCTATGAAACTAATCCTTTATTTTTAAATGATCGTATTTTGTTCTCTTTTATCCCATTTAAGTTAAGTTATGCATAGTTTTGAGAGTGTGAATGTCCTAATCATTTTGTACTGACCCATATCTAGCATTGTGTGTTTGATTATGCTATAATTCTGAAACATGCTCTTCTCTTGGGTTCTAGTTTCTATTGCACCCCAACTATATACCCTAATTCCTGCCACATTTTTCACAATAATCTCTAGAGGGGAGAAAGGTTTAGAAGAGTTCCAATATTTGCTGTTGATGCTTCTTATGGCCTTAGTAATACATAGGCAGGCCAGTCTTTGAATATTAGTGAGGCTCTGGATCGCATGCCTTTCTAATATTTGCCCATCATACTAAAATCCTATAATAAGTGTTTCTGTGTCTATTGACTGCTTTTTTTTAAACATTTAAAGCTCAAAAGATCTCTTTGTGGTGGTGTATGGAACGAGTATGGATCAATTACCACTGTCGTTGACTTTAAACAAAATACATAGGATTCTACTACTTCTACGTTTTACATCCTTTAAATTGTACTATTTATCGGGTAAAGGAGACACCGTCTTGTGACAACTAGTGGTTTGGATTGTTATAGCTTAAGAATAAAAATATATCAGCCGTATTCGCACTTGGGGGTGGGTCAAAATAGCACTTATTTTACTGGAGTTATCTTTTTGATAACAAACTGCCAATGCAAATGAGAGACATATATTCTAGTAACCAATTCAATTCACTAGTTTTCTGGCCTTTAATGAGTGATGCAATCCACTTCACATAGGAATTTCTCTCCTTTTTTTGTTTATTTTTGTTCTTTATTTTAGAACGTGTTGCCTTCCAATGTTTAATTAGTTAGTTTCAGTTTATATTTTGTGTGCGTAACTATGCTTTTAAAAGTATATATGTTTAGGGACACGATATCGATCATAAAGTATCGATACTCGATACTACTAGACATCTCTAAGACTGGTATCGATATCTAGTAAATATCGCAATGAAAACATCGATACCAGATACTCCCGATTAATAAATGACAAATGACATTTCTTGTTGGTGTTAGTTAGGTTATGTAAAATTATTTTATTTTAAGTTTTAAAATGAAATATATGAAGATCAGAATGAGCTATATTTCTGTTATAAATAAAACAGAACCACATTACTGAAAACTAAATAAGGAACGTTAATTTATAACTGCACTTTTGGGCTTCCGTTTGTCAAATTGTCACACATTTTCTTGTCCTGCCAGTATTTATTTGCGTAAGAGGAAGCCAGTTTAAAAGCACGAAAACCACTTAATTCTTAGAGTAGGCAATTGATTGACCATACAAGTTCACAGTAAATATAACAGAAAAGTTTTTCTACACCAAAACTTTATAAAGGTCCCTTGTTTCTACAAAAAAAAAAAAAAAAAAAAAACCGTAAGACAGCAGACGACAAAAAATGGCAGTAAATTTCGAAATAAAAAGAAAAGAAAATACCCAAAACACCGACGACTACACAGCTGACGACAAATGAGAATCAATAAACAACAGACGATCATAATAATAATAATATTGACAATGTTAGTGACAGTGACAGGGCAGAAAACATAAAAATAAGTAGGTAATTTTATCTGAAGGTTAAGAAGGGATATACACGGTATTGATACTAATAAGATATTGCTAAGAAAGTATCGATGCCAAAAGCACTAGGTATCACTGCAAAAGTATCGATACTGTAATGATATCGATGTATCATTCGTGTCCCTATATATGTTACTTTTAATCGACTTAAAAAAAGCAGGAGGTTCTATATTCGCCTGTATGTATTTTTTTAATATATGTGAAAGGGTATACTCCTGAGGTGCTCCCATTTTCACCAAGTCAGGATCTGATGATGGGATCCCAGGAAAATCTAGGGAAATCCTCAAAAAAAAATAATTTTATGTATGTTCACAGATATTTTCGTCAATTGTGGACCAATTTAAAAAATCTTTTTCTGTTTTTTGTTTGAAAGAGTATACCCCTGAGGTGGTCCCATTTTCACCAAGTCAGGATCTGATTATCGGATCTCAGGAAAATCATGTGAAATCCTCAAAAAAGAAATGTATGTATGTTCACCAATATTTTCGTCAATTGTGGACCAATCTTTACAAATCTTTTTTGTTTGGAAAGGTATACTCCTGAAGTGGTCCCATTTTCACCAAGTCAGGATCTGATGATGGGACCTTAGGGAAATCTGGCGAAATCCTCTTATAATCTATGTCACTTAAAGTTCTACTGAAATACGGTATCTTGATTATATTATAGCAGTTTTCTTATATCGTACTCAGCTACATACGTATACTTACACTAAAAATGGAAATATAAACAAACTTCAAAAAAAATTAAACTGACTTCAAAATAGGCACCAAAGGGGAATAACTGGATTACAGGTTTAATTCAAAGGACAAAAATTAATTGCAATGAAATATTATATGCACTGCCTATTTGTCTGTTTGAAGTCGGTGCCAAGCCCAAAACACAATAATACTTAGCGATATAAACAGCTTAATTAATAACGGAATATATTTCTAATGAAATACCTAAAATGTTGTTAATGATCAAAGACCAACCCACGCTCACACATTCCGTCGCGTGCGCGGAGAAACTTGGGATATGTCGGGCGTGGACCTAGCCCATCTACCTACTACCTAATTGTCTTGGCACCGATTTCAAGCAGATAAGTAGGTAGCGCATATAATTATTTTTCATTTGAATTAATTTTTGTCTTTTGAATTAAACCTGTAATCCAGTTATTTTTCGCTTTTTAGTGTCTATGTTGAATTCGGTTTATTATTTTTTAAAGTTTGTTTATGAATCTATTTTTGCTGCTAATCCTCATTCCTTTTTTCCATCTTAAGTCTATGGTATGTCTTTATGGAGGAAATGTTCCCAGCAACATAATAATCAGTTATTTAAAAAAAGCTAGTAAACATGCATTTGCAGACAAAATAGGAATCTTGATATTTTTAAGACACAAAAGCTTTGCATTTATAAACAACATTAAAAACAACATATATTCAGTTTTTAAAATTGATTACGTTGGTTCTTTTGTATGTACCTAGGAAAATAGTTTTAAACTAAGTTGTTATTTTTAAAATTCCCAACTTGGAGCTGCCGTGACAACATACTACTTGGTTCCGCAAAGAGATGGCGGCACGTGTTTCGTGTCTTACATCTCACTTAGTTTTGGGAGGCTGGCTACCATAGCCATATTACTTTATAGGTGTATTTTTGCTGCAGTTAGTATGCCACACTGACGAGCTCTAATTAGAGCGAAACCGGTCTATGGTTCTAATTGTGGTGAGAATGCATCTAGCCTTCCGAACTTAAGCTATTAAACAATTAATCTAAAGCATGGTCTCGCTATTTTATTCCTATTACTTTCAAATGAATGTCTAGAATACCGTGTTTTTTTTTATAGAGGTTATGAGCATAAAATAAAATGTCTGAGAAACCTATTAAAATTTGTTCTATTTTAAGGATATGTATAAAAATCCCTGTGAAGTTTATGCGAGCAATGTGTTTTAACTTATTATTTCTCATTAACTTTTGCAACATCGTTATTTAGGTTTTATATTTATTAATTAGAATCCAGGAAGATTTATACATTCTCTTTTTTTTTGCTTTGCCTTGGTAGTTGGTTTTGATATGGCCGTGTTATATAAAATTAAGTTATGTTTTTTGTCAATTTTGATATCAAACTATAAAACTATGATAAAGGTCAGGTAGTAGATTCATTCATCTCTTAGATTATTATAAGATTCTATTATTATTCTAAGACTGTTAATTTAGAATATCTAAAAAGCTCAACCATACTGTAGTTTTCCATATTTTCTAGAGTATGGAGGTATCTTCACCTCCTGGCACAATTGTTGGTACTGTGGAACAAGAATGGAGTATATGTTGTCCATCATATGCTATTAAAAATGCCAGTGGACAAACAGTTCTAAGAATAGAAGGGCCTCTATGTACATGGAGCATTTGTGGAGATGTGGAATTTAAAATTATGTCAGCTGATGGAGGTACACAAGTTGGAAAAATTTCTAAACAGTGGTCTGGATTGATCAGGGAAATGTTTACTGATACTGACTATTTTGGAATAACTTTTCCTATGGATTTGGATGTCAGAATGAAAGCAGTCATGTTAGGGGCATGTTTCTTAATTGTAAGTATTTAATTACACTGTTTGTATAAATAGAAAACTTTAGACAAAATTATATATCTATCGGTTACCAGTATGACTTGGAAATATGTACAGTGTACAAACCTCTCGAATATATGTGGCCTAAATTCTAACCTGAACTCCGTCCACCATTTCCTCCAGGCAAATAGGCCCCAACTCCTCTTCCTCACAGAAACCCAAACCAGTGCCAAAACAGCCACTAATCACCTCAATTTCCCGGAGTATGAGCTCCTTACTTCCTTTAGATTGCATGGAGGTGTGTGCGCATACGTCCGTAGAAATCTACCCTGCACCAGACTCCCCAATTTAGAAGCTGGAAGAAAAGACATACTTTGGATGAAACTCTCTCTCAGCGCTGCAACTAAATTCGTCTGTGGCATTTACTGGTGACCTTCTGACAACAACTTTGTCCAGCTCTTCGACTATCTTTCTGAAAAAAACGACCATCTGATTTCTGAATATCCTTCCTCCGAGGTCACTATTCTTGGTGACTTCAATGTCCATAATAAGGAATGGCTAGGATCTTCAAAAACCGATCCACAAGGGAGAGCAGCGGAGGCCTTTGCAGTCAGCAATTCTTTAGCCAATATGGTTCAGCAACCTAGTTACTTTCCTCGCATCCCAACACACAGCTCAAATCCCTTGGATCTCCTTCTTACTACAAAACCTGAATGCTATAAGACATCAGTCACTGCTTCCTGCGCAATGCAACCCGAGCTCACACAGTCATCACACCCACGTATCGTTTGGAACTACAACTCCGTGAACTGTGACGAAATGCGGGATTACGTTTCCTCATTTCCATGGGCGTCTGTCTGCTTCTCTCATCCTGACCCCTCTGATATCTCACAAAACGTCACCGAAATTATCCAAGCTGGCATGGTATTATTTATTCCAAGTACACAGAAAACCTCTTCAGTCACTCAAAAGCCCTGGTTCTCTAAATCCTGTGACAAGGCCAGACTTGAAAAGGTCAAAGCTCACAAAACGCTTCTAGACAATCCCAGTCAAGAAAACCGTCAAGCATTTAACGATGCAAGAAACCGCTATGTCCGCATTCTTTCTGAGGTAAAAAACTCGTTTAATAACCACATCAAAAACAAAGTCCTCTCAAGCTCCAACGGCAGCAAACCCTTCTGGACTCTTGCTAAATCTATTGGGAATAATTTCTGCAAGAGCACGTTTCCACCTCTTGTTTCAGGGGATGAAAATGTTTCTACCGCCCTGGGCAAGGCTGAACTTTATGCCTCGTTGTTCGCCGGCAATTCTACTCTCAACCCATCTCCAAATGTTCAACCACCAACAGTCCCCAATGTCGCGCATAAAATGACGGATATCATTTTCAAAACTAAAAAGGTACGAAAGATGCTCTCTTCTCTTAATACCAGGAAAGCATGTAGCCTTGACGAGATCCCAGCAATTGTTCTCAAAAAATGCGCACCAGAACTTGTCCTGTCCTGACTCGTCTGTTTCAGACATCTTACAATAGAGACATATTCCCTAGTAACTGGAAAACTGCTAGAGTACAACCCGTCCCCAAGAAAGGATCCAAATCGCTTCCTAGCAACTACAGGCCTATTCCTCTCCTTTCAGTCGTCTCTAAAGTGATGTAAAAGTATATAAACACCGAATTACTAAAATTTCTTGAAAAACACAGTCTAATCCACGACAGGCAGTATGGATTCCGTCAGCGCAGATCAACTGCCGACCTCCTCTCCTTTGTCACCCATTCTTGGAACAAGTCTATGGAACTACACAGTGAATCCCAGATTGTCGCTCTAGACATATCCAAAGCATTCGACCAGGTCTGGCACGCAGCGCTGCTTAATAAACTTCCGGCCTATGGCCTACCACCAAAAGTCTGTACCTGGACAGCAAATTTCCTCCAACTGGAGCATTTCTGTTGTTGTGGATGGCCATTCCTCTAAATTGTATCCAATTAATGCAGGTGTCCCTCAAGGTTCAGCTTCAGCTCCTACTTTGTTTCTTCTCCACATCAATGACCTCCTCTCTAGCACATCCAACCCAGTTCACAGTTACGCGGACGACAGCACCCTCCACTGAAATATACAATATTCTAAGCCTGCCTGTTTAGCCCAATTAGATGAGGATCGCAGACTCATGGAGGGTTCTGTCTCTGTGGATCTCCAAAAAATATTAGACTGGGGAAGTAGAAATCTTGTACAATTCAACTCCACCAAACCTCAATCTTGCTTTCTATCTCATAAGAGATATACCAGCCCTAGACCCATCACAATGAACAACCAAGTTATTCAAAGTAATGACTCCTTTTCACTTGTTGGCATTTATGTCGATCAAAATCTCAACTGGTACTGGAGAACTATCAAAGCTACCTAACAATTCAAAAGTCTCCCCACTTCACGTTAGCAAATTTAGATTAAATTTTTTAATTCACTATCATTTTCCTATTTGGTTAAGTATATCATGTTCTCTCAACTATCATATTAGAACCTCGGTGGTTCAGGGGTGAGAAGGTGTGCCTCTGAACCGAAGGGTACTGGGTTCGATCTCAGGGTTCTCCTTTCACTTTTTCAGTACAAACTGTAACATTAACATCAACCGAGGTTCTGGCATTGTGTTTGAGCAAGTTGAATGTCTGCATGTTCCGCCCTTCCAAGGGGGCGTAAAGCAGTCGGTCCCGTGTCCATGCGATGTTGGGCACGTTAAAGATCCCTACCCTCCTTACAGAAAGACAGGGGTTCTGCAAATTTTCCAGGATAGTGAGGTGAAACTGCTTCCTGGCGTCGGTGATTGGCCATAGTCGCGGAAAAAGGCCGACGTTAAAGAAAAACACAACTATCGTATTTACTATTTCAACTTTTAGTTCATATAGAGACCTTTGAAGAAAAATTGTGGTAATATGTATTTTAAATATTTTCATAAGGGTGTCTTGAGGCATGGTGAACTTTTCTGGTTCTCTTTATTACAACCAATACTTAAAGTACAGTGTATTCACAAAAAATATTTTTTTTCAGGATGCCATGTTCTTTGAAAAATCTGGAAACAAGGAAGATGATAGCATAGGAATGATATAGAGTGTATACATTATATTTAAATGCATTTTTATTGATGTCTATAATATCTTATGAAATTTTAATACCTGATATGCCAAAGTTTACGCACATGTTACAGAATTGCTGTCTTCATAACATTTAATGTATTATAAGTGGTAGCCTTAAGATCCACTATGGCCTTCAATATTAATAATACAAATACTCTATTTATCTACATATTATACGATATAAAAGTCTATTTGAATATTCTAAAGGTGAAAAAAACTTAAATATTTGTACTTTTGATTTTGTAATTTTAGAGTTTATTATATATGTATTTTTTATACCTGTGTGTATTTTAGTTAGTGTTTTTTTATTGTGTTTTGTTTTGTTGGTGCTGACTAAAGAGAAACTATAGCCGTGTTACATTTATTTTATTGTTTGTTATTTTATAAGAAGACATGTTACTTGTGTATTTTGAGAATTTGCATCAAACATATAAAACTGCATCAAAGCTTATTTGATGTAGCCTTGTTAGCTTTTATTATTCTAGATGTATTGGAATTGTTTATTTATCTCTTAAGGGAGGCTTCTAAGATATATTGTTAAACACATGAATTGCAATAATGTTATATAATCAGCACCTGGTTTTTATATTGTGATGTTATATTTGATTGCATATTTTTTGTATGATTTATATATAGGTATGTTTTTTATTATTGAAATATATCTTGCATTGAAAACTGTATTATTTTTATCTATTCCTCATCATCATAATCTTCAGGCGATGTCTATTTGCCATCACAACTGTGACTCTGCCTCAGCTTCTATTGTCTTCAGCTCCTGCTTAGTCAAAGTCCAGAAGTCCACCCTGTACATTGTAACACTAGGTCTAAATCTGAACTGATCTTTATCCAAGCAATTCCGAATTTTGCTTCTTGTTCTATTTCATACTTTGATTAAGAAAATGTTCGCTACATGACTGTAAACTTATTATGCCTAATGAATGAAAATTTAGCAATTGCTTTTTAGAAAAAAGCAATTACTTGACTAGCAAATGCTATAAGTAAAAGCAATTGCTAAATCTTCACATGAATGACATGTTTAAACAAATGCTGCCTTTCTTAAATCTCTGTAGCAATTGCTTACTCAACAGGTCTTGACCTGTAAATTCAATTTACTCTTTTAGTGAATTTTTCCAGCAAAAATTCACTAATGGGAAGATCTCCAGTTTCGAATATTTAAAAATTTTCCTGAAATGAGTGCAAACTAGGATTCCTAAAAGACATCTCCGGGGTCAGTTTCAATTTTCATATGTCTATATATATATATATATATATATATATATATATATATATATATATATATATATATATATATATATATATATATATATATATATATATATATATATATATATATTGTGACATCCGTCTCTATGAGAATTAAGTTTATGAACTTTGTTACTTCTATGGTCACAGGCAAGTTGTAGTGTATTGGTAACAGTGAATACTATAGGACTTTATTTCGAGAATTAACTAGAAATGACAGATATTGAACAATGTAGAAAGGTCTAAAATTACTCTATGGACAATATAGATAGGGAAGCCGAAAAGAGTCAGTCAGTAGTGAGCTTTGAACATAAAACATGTTTTATATTCAAAGCTTTAAACATGTTATTAAATAAGCGATCATAGAAGGCGTATAGTTCTTAGTTCTATGGACATTTAGTAAAAGAGAAATATTTTAGTTGATGGTTGTCGGAAAATAGTTGGTTGTAATAAATTAATAGCTTGAAAAGCTGTTTTTTTAGTCAACAAATCCAGAACCCTGAAGAATGTAACAATATGTATATGTATCACACTGATAACTCAAAAAATAATAAGCCGACTTTAATCAAATTTGGCAGACACCTTCCTTGTGTAAGTAGCTTGGATAAGTTCGTTGGCCAGGAAAATCTGACCAGGTTTTATCAGAAAATTCTGGGTTTTTGTTCAGAAATTTTTTTATCTCCAAAAATAATAAGCTTATGCTAACCAAATTTGGGACGTGGATTTACGTTATAAAAAGTAAACTGTACACCAAAATTGAGGTCTCTTTTATTACAAGAAAAAAACTTATAAGCATTTAATTAAAAATTAATATGGTGCCAGATCATTTCTATGAAAATTCACTACTATAACGCACTTGCTGCATCCAGACTTTTGGGTTGTAGGACTTCTCCAGGGAGTCATAATCCAAGGCGATACAGAGCAGCCTTTCTCTCCTAATGATAACACATTCTTCTGTGCTGTTTTTGGGAATGTATATGTTAGCATTTTTGAAAATTCTGCGCAGAGCCTGGCCATTAGCAGTCTACACTAGTAAACATTTCTGCATTACAAGTTGCCTGTATGCTAATGCTGGGGTATCCTTTTGGTTTATATATTCATCACTGAAATCATGAAATCTTGGAATTCTGACGTGTCTACAGTCTATTGCACCGATGGCAGTAGAAAACTGTCTGACCACAACCGTATTTAGCTTCCACAACATCCTCAGCACTTCTGCATGCATTACGGAAGTGGATGTCTTACAGATAGTAGTCTGGCGAGCAACTGCCACAGAAAAACTTTCATCTTATTTATAGAGGATAGTGCAGCACCTCGCCTTTCACCAGTATCTGTTAAAAAATTATTTGCTGACCACTCAGATAGCTTTCTGAAATCGTCTGCAATTTTTACCTACACTGTTTATTTTACTTTTTTTATCTCAATATTCATTATGTATGTAAAAAGTTTCAAAAAAACTGAGCTATAGATGCAGTAGTCACTTGTCACAGTAGACACCATAATACTGCCTGACTTCAATTATTTCAGTACAGTACTATATTTGGCAATAAATCAAACATTAAATGTCTACAGCTGCTACAAAATAGAGGTATGAGAATTATATTGAGTTGTAGTAGATACACCAGCATTGATTCTACGTTAACACCATTAAACTGGTTTGATATGTCAGAGTTTTTGGAAATGAATAGCCTTAAATTCATTCATATAGTGAAATTGAATATTTTCCCCAAATATCACACAAATAGGTTGAATACATTTGACAACATTCATCAGTATCACACCCGTAACAGGAGTAACTTCATATTAGACCACAAAAATTAAAAAATCAACGCAATATTTTTCAAAGCAGCAGCTGTATACAATAACCTTCCTTATTATATAAAGAACTGCAAAACAGTTATTCAGTGTAATGCTGTAATCAAAGAGAATTATAAGAGACGAAGACTTGTTGTTTATTTTTGATTTTTATTTTCGTTTTTGACTCGTGCACGTGTTATTATTGGTCATTTTTGTATTGATATATGTGATATTCTTGTTATTGTATAGCAAATAAGCTAAATAAATGTATTATTATTATTACTTCTGATGTGACTCCAATCCTCATGCAGTAAAATTGCGAGATTGTCAAGACACCTAGCAATTTAAAGTGTTATGTGTTCTAAGAAATAAAAGATTAGTAAAACTGCATTTCTATAAAGAAAACTTAAATGTTAAGTTATTAATTAGACAATCCCAAATATTTCTCTATTTTAAATTACATATTAAAATTTGCAGGAGAAAGATATTTACATAATATGCTGCAACATTTAAATGATCAATATATTAAAAAATTTACCTCTGGCGGAATACAGGCAAATTTTCTATTAACGTGATGGCGTCCCCATTACAACGCCTTCTTAGTTAATAACTTCTTCAGAGGTGCGAAAAATGTTTGGAGACTCAGGGTGGACATTTTTAACATATCTGGATATCTGTCAACATACATCTCGCATGTTCTTGGTAAGATTTTGTACGTTCGCCATAGATAATAAACAAAGTTAAATAAGCTTGTGCATATAATTTAATCACATCGGCATGGGAATGCCAATTATTTCGAAAACG
This sequence comes from Tillus elongatus, assembly GCA_964006375.1. NCBI lineage: Eukaryota > Metazoa > Arthropoda > Insecta > Coleoptera > Cleridae > Tillus > Tillus elongatus. The sequence goes on along the minus strand of OZ023269.1, from coordinate 107,647,854 downwards.
CCCAATTTTCGGACCAGACAACCTTATACAAAGTTATCCGTATTTTTTATGCTAAATAAGATAATATCAGAAAAAATAGGGAGTTTCTATTGGAAAAAAATAACTTGGTTTTAGTGATATTTTATTTTAAAAAATCACTACTAGAGTTGTATCGCTGGTAAGACTTTGCAAAAATGTTTTCAAATGAGCGCAAATTTGGTCAGTTTCGATTTATATATATTGCTGAGTTTCATCAAAATCAGTTAATTATTTTTTGATATATCGGTTGGATAACTATATATATATATATATATATATATATATATATATATATATATATATATATATATATATATATATATATATATATATATATATATATATATATATATATATATATATATATATATATATATATATATATATATATATATATATATATATATATATATATATATATATATATATATATATATATATATATATATATATATATATATATATATATATATATATATATATATATATATATATATATATATATATATATATATATATATATATATATATATATATATATAGTTATCTGACCGATAACTCAAAAAATAATTAACCATTTTGATGAAACTTGGCAAGTGCCTTTCTTTTATTAATAGCTTGGATAAGTTCGTTAGCCAGGAAAATCGGACAAGGTTTTTCCGGAAAATTTTGAGATTCCTTTCGAAAAACAATTTTTTCTCCGTAATTTACAAAGCTATTTCAATGAAATTTGGTAGACATGTTGCTTTGGGAAAGACCTAACTATGTACCAAAATTAAGCTTTCTAGGTTTACAGAAAATTGAGCTATTCAAATTTGAAATATTTATTTTTAGTATCACCGTTTTTCATTGACAATGGTAAAAACTGGTTTATAGGTATATGAGATCTAGTATGTTTGAGTTGTTACCTAGCAACGGAACATTTTATATTATTGCGCAGGTCAGTTACATGCTGTAACTGACGTTTATCGTATAGTATTAGATTGTTTATCTGTTTTCAATTTCAGTGGACAAATTATTTGTGTTATTTGAGAATTTTTATTATTGTTAGTGGGTTTTACAAAAAGGGCTGATATGCAACAGGTTAGTTATTTTCTCTCTGATGCTTTGGCGGTAGTTTTAGTTAAGTTTATGGTTTAACGGTCCATAATTTTTAGCTAATTTTCATACAAAAAATTCGTCAATGAGACCGCGACTTTAGAATTAAAAAAAAATCGAGACGCAGTAAGTGCGTTTTGGTAGCAAATTTTCATTAAATGCTTCAAATTTCAATAACTCAATTTGCTTTAACCTAAGGTTTGTTTTGGCTAGGAAACCAACATTTAAAGTTTATTGTCGGAAATTTTTTGTACATTTGCAAACAGTAAGTTATTTTGATAAAATATGGTACATTGTTTCTACTATATAGGTTATACTGGTAACGAAACGATTGTTAGGTCTATAAAAAGATGTGCTGTGGTAATTTGGGCTTCTCCAAGTGTACTTACCAATACAGATCCTTGAGAAGTTCCAGAAGCATGAAATAGATACAGATATGGACTTCTTCTCTGTAACTAGTTTTGCCTTTTACAGCAACGACAAGAAAATAATAACTTGCGAAGCCAGAGAATAAGACTCTACATCTGTATTTAGTACAGAACGGTTTCACCAAGTAAGAGCAAGAATGAATGAAAAAGCATGAAGCAGACGTGAGGAGCAACCAGCCTGTTGTAGTAAACAAATCAATGTAATGTAAAAGTAACCTGTGATTAAGTGTGTCAAGGCCTCAGAGAAGTTCATATACGGTATATAATCCTGACCACTTTTATCCAGACAATTAGACACAATGTACAAAATAACAAGTAGCAGCAGTGGTGAGGAGGCCACCGCCAAGCAAGTAGGCCACAATGGGCCCTTTTTGCCAACCCCAGCAACCATGCTCTACTCTTCCTCGGTTGCGTCGCCAAACCGCCTCGACCTCGAAATGAAAGCTGTGACGGTCTTCAATTGGACGGTACTTACCCGATTCCTCTGCAGAGTCCTCGATCCGAACAATTCTGCTCGAAGGCTCCCAAAAGCCTCGCATTCACACAGGTAGTGGTAGGACGTTTCTTCGTTCTCGCCGCATTCCTGGCAAATGGGATCCCTCTCTACCCCTATCAATGTGAGGTGTCTTCTAAGGGCGCAGTGACCTGTCAGCACCCCAAGGATGCGGCGAAGCGTAGGTCGACTCCTACAGAGTAGCCAGACAGCTTAACCTCTGTCCGGCCCCTCCACGAAGTCCCTCGCCTGCCTACAGCCACCAACCGACCCCCAGTGCCTCTCCATTGCTTCCTCTGTCCACCTGTCCAAGGTGACAGAGACCGTATTTCTGATTATGTCTATCGGGCCACAGAACGACCGGCGGGAACCAAGCCTAGCGAGATTATCCGCAACCTCATTCCCCGCTACACCAGTGTCCCGGAACCCACACCAGTTGCACCTCCTTTGTCCTGGCTAGTCCTTTGAGGGCGTCAGCGCACTCCTGAACCAGTGTTGACCTGATTCTGGCCGTGCAGACTGCCCAGAGGACCGCCTGCCTAGCCGAGCAAATGTACACACATTTCTCGGGGCTCCTCCTCACATCCTGTCTACTGGCCACAGACAGGATAGCGTACACCTCTGTTTCAAATTCCGTGGTATATGCGCCAAGAGCATAACTCTCGTGTACCCCCAGGCCTTCGATGTATATTCCCGCCCCGGAGGATTGTTGATCCTCCAGCCGCTATCCGTCGGTGAAACAGACCAGGCTTGCAGGCTGGAATGCAACCTCATTTTCCCTCCACTGATCCCTATTGGGGATCCTGAGGGTATATGGCCTTGTCAACCTAATATCGTCCTCGGCATCCCGTACCTTGATGGCGGAAATCGGAATTTCCTTTTCCACCTCCTTGGCAACTCTTGCATGCCCTATTACTGCTCCCTCTCCGCACCAGTTCCAGAAACTCGCATTCTAAGATGCGACGCCATAGCCTTCCTTCTGATACAGATGGGAAGGTGGCAGCATCAGCAAGACCTCTAGCGCGGCTGAGTGTGTCGTCCTCATAGCGCCTGTGATATCCAGGATTGCCAGCCTTTGGGCGGCTTCCTGCTGGTTGTTTGGTTCACACCACACCACCAGACCAACGCCCCATAGCGGATTCTCGGCCTGACGATCGCAGTGTAAATCCAGTGAAGGATCTGAGGATCAAGTCCCCAGGCCCTCCCTATCAGTCGACGCAGCTGCCAGAGGGTCGCTACTCCCTCACTACTCGTTCTATTTGCGACGCCCATGTTAGTTTGAAGTCCAGGATCACCGCCAGTTATTTGACCTCCCGCACTAAAGCTAAAGGTTTTCCAAACATCACGGGCGCCCTGAACCCCCCTACATTCCTCTTCTTGATGAATAGGATCATCTCCGTCTTCGCCGGGTTTACGGAGAGTCCCAGCTCACCACATCACCTTTCAATTATGCTACAGGCAGTTTGCATGCACTCACAGACTACGACGCCGAGGAATTTGCCGGTGACCAATACCAGCCCATCATCAGCGTACGCCTGGACGTAGAAGCCATTCTTGGAGGGTCGCTCCAAGAGGCCGTCCATGACCAGACACCATAGATGAGGCGAAAGACAGCCGCCCGTCACCTCAACGTCCATCCCTCGGCCCCTCAAGGTCAGCGAAATTCTCCTGTCCTCCATCATGCTCGCCACCCAGCTTATTAGGGACTTCGGCGTTCCCCTATCCTGTAGGGTGGCACAGACCGTATCCGTCCTTGCTTTATCAAAGGCCCCCTCCACATCGAAGAAAACAGCTAATGTGCTCTCCCCGTAGTGTAGGGCCCCTTCCACCTTCCGCGTCACAGCGTGGAGCGCCGTCTCTGTCGATTTCCCCCACTGGTACGTGTGCTGACCTTCCTAGAAGGGATGATTCTTGAGGATCCCTCCCAACATAAACCTATCTACCAACTTTTCCAATGCCTTAAGCAGGAAGGATGTTAGGCTCATTAGCCTGTACGCCTTGGCCAGGGTGTAGTCCTCCCTTCCCGGTTTGGGAATGAAGACCCCCCTAACCCGGCCCAGGCCTTTGGAACGTAGCCCCACTCCAGGGCCAAAATAACAAAGGTCAGTTATGGTGGAGCGGCTCTTCACCAAACCATCTTGATTCAGTTACAGATTTTGACACACAGGAAGAGATACATACACAGACTATATATTCAAAGACCCACATAAGTCTATAATGTTTGCGACATGTTGCATGCTCTGTCCTCCTATATAATAGGTAAAATCCAGAGTGATGCTTGTTGGGGAAATACATTACACTACACTTGGAGAAATTCCAAGGTAACATAGTTACATCCAAAGTGGACATTTTGCCAAAGTCACACTGCAGGGTATAATAGGAGCATTAGTAGAAAACAAGATTATTAGATCGGCATAAAAAATCTGCGACCAGAAAGTTCTGAATTCAGTTCGTCAATGAAAATTTTAAACAGGGGACCCAATGCAGAACCTTGAGAAATTCCAGAAGCATGAAATAAGTACAAAGGTAATTACTTATTAGTCTTTTATGATGCGAAACCGGTTACATAGAAAACAAAAACTTGCAAACCCAGAGAACAAGTCTCTACATTTTTATTTAGTATGAAACGGTTTCACCAAGGGCAACAATTTAAAATAGACGTGAAGATCAACCAGCCTCTTGGAAAGATAAGATTGGGGAAATGATTGAAGACACTGAAAAAAACAAACGTGTAAAAACGTATGATTAACGGATCGACAGCCCTAGAGTTTATATAATCTGTATCAACTTCATCATTTTTATCCAGACCATTACAAAATAGCACAGGTCGGTTATAGTGGATCGTCACTTCAAGAAATCATGTTGATTCAGCAACAGATTTTGACACACGAGATACACATGTAGTGCATATTCAGATTTTAAAAAAGTTCACCATGATCACAATCTGTCTGTAATTTCCAGTAATAGACTGTCCTCTATTAGTGAATTTTCGTAGAAAAAATTCACTAATGGGGAGATCCCGACTTTTGAATTTTAAGTTTTTTTTGCAAATGAGCGTGAACTAGTATCCCCAGAACCCATATCCGGGGTCAGTTTCAATATATATATATATATATATATATATATATATATATATATATATATATATATATATATATATATATATATATCTCTGTGTGTGTGTGTGTGTGTGTGTCACACCGATAACTCAAAAAATAGTGGGCCGATTTTGATAAAATTTGGCATGTACCTTCCTTTTGTAAATGGCTTGGATAAGTTCGTTAGTCAGGAAAATCGGACGAAGTTTTCCGGGAAAAATTTGAGTTTTTATTCAAAAAAAAATTTTCTCAAAAAATAAAAAAGCTATGATAACCAAATTTGGTAGGTAGGTTTACGATATAAAAAGTAAAGTATACACCAAAATTTAGATTTCTATGTTACAAGGAAAAAACAGTAATAATAAAATATTTTGTGCCAGATCATTTCTATGAAAATTCACTACCATAACGCACTTGCTGCGTCCAGGCTTTTTTTTATTAACAGGACAAACCAGTGTGGTTTTTGAAATAGGTGGGAGGTTTGCATACTCACAGACAAATTGAAAATGAAAAGGTTCGCCCAGTGGCGGATTTGCAGTCTTGGTCGCCCTAGGCCCCAGGCCATGTAGTAAGTACCAGCCGCCCCTTTTTCAGCACCCATCACATAGACTATATAATGAATTTACTTTATTGGCCGCCCCTAATATCTTGCCGCCCTAGGCCCGGGCTTACTGGGCCTTAGGGCAAATCCGCCACTGGGTACGCCAATGCTGGAAGAACAACCGTTGATTCTGAAGCTAATAGGACTTAGATTTAAGTTTTTCACATGCACCATTTGTATGAAAAGTGACTATAAATTGTGTTATCAACCAGCGCAAGTATAATACTTATTTGTAAGGTTCTTTGTACTATTATCATAAAAATAAACTATAATTATAACTAACAATCTAACTAACCTTTCTAATCCATTGCTATCAGGGCGGCAAGGCTGCGGACCAGCCCTGAGGGAAAAAAAACTTTCTAATCAGTTATAAGAAAAATGACAAAAACAACCATCTGAAAAAAATGAGGCATTTTATAAGAAGACTTCTAAACTGATAACAAATGGAAAAAGAAATCAGAAACAGAAAAACTAAAACTGATCTGGTTGCTTAAATAAAACCAACCGATTTTGAGACATTTATTGAAAAAAATACTGTAATGAAAAACATACAAATATTTATCTTATATAATAATCTGAATTCAGAATGAGTTACAATTTTGAGTACGATTATAATTTGAGGATTTAAATTAGAATAAACAATACAATTTTTAATATTCACACAGCAACATGAAGTAAATAGTAAGATTTTACAGTATTAACTAAACCTAATCAAAGAATGTCTTATTAGATGACCACCAAATATGTAGTGCAACTTTAACATAAAGTATAATATATATTAGAGGTGTGCGAACCCATGTTTTGTTCGAACCGAACTATGAACGAACCCAAGCAAATATGTTGCCTCGAACTTCGAACCTCTGAAATAGTATGTCTAAGGTTCACAGTCGAACTTCTTAGAAATTTAAAATCGAACATCGAACTACCAAAAATTCTTCAGTGTTCATATATCATTTTCTTAAACACAAAATTTAGGAATATTGTACCATACAATATTTCATATGTGAAAGATTCCCATTCTTTTAACAAAAAGGAAGAGTTCGGCAAATTTGCAGGTTGATTGGGTGAAAATGCCTTCTGGTGCTGATCGTTTGGGCTCATGGTGAAATAAATCATGTTGAAACCAATGTTTTCCAAAGTCAATCTGCAATTATCCTCATAAATTCTGAAAATTTACGTTACCGATCGCTTTTGAACACCGCAATCATAATGTTGTTACTGAAACAGGTGTTGGGAGGCTAGGATATATAAGAAAAATAATTCTGTTATTGCTAAACGGCTCCGTCGTGTCTCAATGTGCCCACCAACTGTCAAAAATATGCATGAGTGAAATCTCCTAAAATTATGCTATCCACTCAATGAGACCGATAACGAGTTTAAAGCGCCGCTACCGAGTTAACGGGGCCGCAACTTCGCTATCTTTGGCAGCATTCAATGCCTGTAAAGTTAAATTTCGAAGTATTTTTGAGCAACGAACTTCGAACTATTTTGGAGAATTACATATTTCGAACTTCGAACAACTTCAACATCGCAAGTGCGAACATATTTTCGAACCGAAGGTTCGGTTCGAGTTCGGGTTCGGTTCGAAATTTCGAAGCTTCGCACACCTCTAATATATATATATATATATATATATATATATATATATATATATATATATATATATATATATATATATATATATATATATATATATATATATATATATATATATATATATAACCATTCTGAATCAAATCATGTTATTTTTTACATAAGATAATAATAAAATGAATTTCAAGTACAATCCAAATTCAAATTTTTAAGCGTTCTGCTTAAAAAATACTTCTCAACAAAAAATACTATATTTAAACAAACAAATAAAAATCAAAACTAAAAATAAAAATGAAATAATAGTAGCTTTTGTACAGAATATGCAAGAGTTTAATTATCTACAATTTTAAAATGTGTTTTTTTTGTTTGTTTTTACTATAAGAAACAATGAACAAATCAAAGAACAAAACATCTTAAATAATTATTTTCAACCACATAGAGAATTTGAATTGTGGGGAAGATTCTGCTACCATGAAGATGCTCACATTTAGAGTACAAAGGGGATCACAGTTAAAAGTTTTCTGAGTTTTATCTTTTTATACACTAACTAACAACATCTAAGAAAAAAATAACTGTTTTAAATACAATGACTGATATTTTTATTGGCACAATATCAGTAATAGACACCGGGAAATGCATTTTTATTGATAAATCAAATAATTTATAAAACCATTAGGTACTTTGAGTTAGAAGCAACTTGGAAGTGTATCAATCAAAACTTCTAACACAAATAAATATTTAGAAAATTAACACTATGCCTTATCTCTACTTTCTAGTTCAACTAGTATTTGCTTGACAAACATTGATCTTTTAAACAAAAACACTACGTCTGTGGAGGTATTATACCTTAACAGAATGTTTGATTTCATGATCATCTACTAGTACAGAAAATTATTGAATTTTAAGAACAAACCTGTGGTATCATATAAATTATATCTGCTCAAGTTTACCAACTAAACTGGACTATTTTCAAATTACATACTTTGGGTGTATAAGATCGATCATCAAGCAATGGTAAATGTGTTTCGTGCTAAACATAAAAACATTGTATAGTTTAAAAATGAAACAGGAAATCTGATAACTTTCTAAAATACTAGCCAGGATAGTTTGACATGCATAAAGTAGTTTCACTAACAATTATCCCATTTGTAAAATGTGTATTTTTGTTTCTGTAACGTCGCTCTATTTCAGCATTTATGGCCAATCACTGAGGCCAGGGAACAGTTTCACCTTACTACACTGGAAAATTTGCCGAATCCCTGCCTTTCTGCAAGGCATCACATGGTAAACAGGACCAAAGGCTTTACACCCCATACGAAGGGCAAAACGTGCACACAAGCAATTTTCTCACAAACAATGCCACAACCTCGGCTCGTACTGAAAAGCTGAAAGGATCCCCTATCCGGAGTAGAACCAAGTACCCTTGAGTTCAAAACCACCCATTTTTACCACTGGTTGTTTTTCACATTCTCATAATCACAATGGGGTTGTTGTGTAACTTACGGCAAATGTGGTAATACATACTAAAGTTTATGTAGATACAGATAACGTAACTTAAATAGGAACTGTTATAAATATTTGAAGTAGATAATCCTCCGATTTTAATAATTAATTTTTCAGATTCAACAAGATATAGTACCTGTTCTGATATTAAAGTAAAAAATAGGATTCTGTGTTAGTATATATATAATTTATTGGGTTGACAGATGTCGGATCTAGACGAACTCAGAGGGAAGTTATCTTTCTTTGAGCTTCACAATGGGCAAGCGATTTCACTCTGATGGCAGTACATCCGTCAAACAATCTTCCCTTCAAAAAGATCGGACTCCACAGGGAGCTCGATTTGTCAGGTAGAACTTAAGCAAACGTTGGCAGGCATAACTCTATTATGTTTAAAATTAATAGTCATAATTGAAATTGCTAATAGACAAAAGTATCCTGAAAAAAAAAAATATATATATATATATATATATATATATATATATATATATATATATATATATATATATATATATACTCGTGGTTCGTTTTTTTTGTGAAGAGTTATGTTATAATTTATTGGGTTTAAATTCGTGGAAACTTCTTAATTTTTGGACAAAAATTAAAACAACATTTGTGTTTTTGATTTAACGACGTTTCGCCGCCTCATGCGCGGCTTCTTCAGGCTATTTATTTATTTTATTTTATATTAATTTTTTACCATTGCACTTTTACGGTTGAGAAAGGCATTTTTAGAGGGTAGGTTCCCTTTAAATCATTGCAATCTATGTTTTTTTTACAAATTATTTAGATTTATATCTTACCTGTATGTTACACCATCACTCAATTGTAGTTGCCGGGAAATATACCTTAGTTGCTATAGTTTATTGTATTCTAATCTTTAAGTGCGTTGTTCTATTTAGAGGGGACATTTTGTATTATTATCTGTATTTGAAACATACATGCGTGTTAAAATTTTTTAGTTGTTGGTGATTGATTCCAAGCGTCATCTGTGTGTTGCCGTCAAAGTTGGAATATGTCATCTGGTCTTACTGTCTGTGTCGTTTTATGCTTTGGTTTGTGAGCGTTGACAGTTTACAGGAAGCTATGTATGCGTGTTAGTGTCTGCTAGTTCTCTGTGGTTCTTTCTGATTATGTAAATAGCGTCATCTGTGTGTTGCGGTCAAAGTTGGAAATGGTTAACTAATCAGATCTGCTTGTCTTTATAGTTTTTTATTCGTCTGTGTTTGTGTACATTGACTAACATTATAGGAAATTTATGGGGATTATTTAATAATTGGTAAGTAGATTTTGGAAAGTGTGTTTATTTCTGTTCTGTCGTTTATTAATGCAGGAGTTTTGTTAATTAAAATCATCTTTAATTGTTCTCTTGTGGGTGTTTTTTTCAATGTCTAAGATTCTGGTTTTGTCATAATCAAATGTATCCGGTGTTTATTTTGTGTTTGTTCAGCGTGGTAGTTGCATTGGTTGTGTATTTGTGTGCTTCTATTCACAACTATAAGACCAGATAACATATTCCAACTTTGATGGCAACACACAGATGACGCTTGGAATCAATCACCGACAACTAAGAAACTTTAACACGCATGTCTGTTTCAAATACGGATAATAATACAAAATGTCCCCTCTAAATAGAACAACGCCCTTAAAGATTAGAATACAATAAACTATAGCAACTAAGGTATATATCCCGGCAACTACAATTGAGTGATGGTGTAACATACAGGTAAGATATAAATCTAAATAATTTGTAAAAAAACATAGATTGCAATGATTTAAAGGGAACCTACCCTCTAAAAATGCCTTTCTCAACCGTAAAAGTGCAATGGTAAAAAATTAATATAAAATAAAATAAATAAATAGCCTGAAGAAGCCGCGCATGAGGCGGCGAAACGTCGTTAAATCAAAAACACTAATGTTGTTTTAATTTTTGTCCAAAAATGAAGAAGGTTCCACGAATTTAAACCCAATAAACTATAACATAACTCTTCACGAAAAAAAACGAACCACGAGTATGTATATATATATATATATATATATATATATATATATATATATATATATATATATATATATATATATATATATATATATATATATATATATATTGTTCAGGATACTTTTTCCTATTAGCAATTTCAATTATGACTATTAATTTTAAACATAATAGTTATGCCTGCCAACGTTTGCTTAAGTTCTACCCGACAAATCGAGCTCCCTGTGGAAGTCCGATCTTTTTGAATGGAAGATTGTTTGACGGATGTACTGCCATTAGAGTGAAATCGCTTGCCCGTTGTGAAGCTCAAAGAAAGATAACTTCCCTTCGAGTTCGTCTACATCCGACATCTGCCTGGCAGTGTTGGACTCAAAGCGGTATCATGAAGTCCTGCACACAAACTGCATCCACACGAAGTCGTTTGCCCGTTTCAAAGCTCACAGAAAAAGCCTCAATCTCCAGGTGTAATCCACCCTAGAGATCTCGGTTCTCTTCCGGGTTCCTCTAGACCTGATACCTGCAAGTGTTTGCTTGAATTTCACCTGAGAAAACGAGGGGATCTTTTTGAGGGTGATAGTTGGTTTGACAGGAGTACTGCAACCTGAGTGAAGTGGCTAGCAGCTCAAAGAGAGATGACCTCTCTCAGAGTTTGTTTGGACCCGATATCAGTCAGTGATTGGCTTGAGGTGGTATCATGAAATCCACAACCAAGCAAGGTCGTTTGCCCGTTTCGAAGCTCACAGAAGAAACCTCAATCTCCAGTTGTAATCCACTAATCTGTCACTAACTCAAGTTTGTGAGAGATACTCATGAACACAACTTCCAAATGAGTTACTGAAAGCTACTGATATACAACTTCGTTGACAAAAAAATCTATCGAACAACACTTAGTTATTTTTTTGTTCGTTGAGATTCTGCTTTATGTTACAACCACAGTGTCCAACGTCAGTCTTTTATTAACCTCAATTAAATATGCACTGACTTCTCACGTATAATTGGGTGAAAAAATTTATTATTATTATTATTATCACAAGATAAGAGTAAAGAAGTACATCTGTTACTACCCATAACTTAAAATTAAAAGTTGCATACTAAAAACGAGAAAAAGACCAAACGGTATAATTCTGAATGAGTGTCTGGCCATAGTGAGGGTAAGCTGACAGGTGTTATCAAGGTTACGCTATATGCATACTAGGAAGGCATTAGAGAATCAAGTCGGTTCATAAACGAGTTAACACTCTGAGAGGATATGATGGTTTCCGGGAGCCAATTCCAGCTGGCAAAGACTCGATTGGAGAAAAATGTGCTTTAAAAGGATGTTTGGAAATACTTTTTTGAGTTTTATTGTATGACCCCGCAGCTGGGGGTTGGAGTTTAGCTGAAACAAGTGGGAGAGATTATAGTTTAGGAACCCACGGAGAACCTTATAGGTGAAGATAAGGTCTCCTCTAGCACACCGCTGATCAGTAGTTTTCAAGCAGGGGAGCCTTAACCTGCCTTCATAGTTGGGACGGGTGGGACCGTACGGTATACAGGTGGCTCTTCGCGAAACAGACTCCAACAGAAGAGCATTTCTGATGAGAACAGGACTCCAAGCAACGCCAGCGTGCTTTAGGATGGGTCTCATATAGGTTTTGTAGAGTAGTGAAAGTCTCTAGGGAGCAACCCTGAATGCGTTATTCATTAAATAGAGCATCTTGTTAGCATTGGATAATACTGAGGCTATGTGTGCGGACCACGATATATATTTTGTAACAGCAGGACCAGGTTGCTGGGCATCACAAGCTTCCCTAACTGTCTCGCTACAGATATTGTAGGTGAAGCAGGGGTTGCTGTATCTCAAATGCAGTCCGCAGCATTTCCAGATATTTAATGGAAGTAGCCAATCTTTGCTCTAGTTATAAATTGTTATCAAGTCACCCAAAATGTCATCACGGTTTGTGTCCGGGTTCTGGAAGATTTTAAGAACAAAGGGCAGAGAACAGAGCCCTGTGGAACACCGCACCAAACCGCTTGACATGTAGATTTTGCTTCACCAACTCTTACGAAAAGCTTATGATTAGATAAGAAGCTCCTAGTCCAAGCAAGTAGAGGTCCACGGATTCCATAGTGTTCTAGTTTGTATACAAGCGAAGCCATCGAGTGGATGTGCGGTCGTGGTCCTTAGAAAAATCAAAATATAACATGTCGACTAGCTTCCTTTTGTCAAGTGACTTGGACCACTAGTCAATGGAGGACAAAAGGTTGGTAATAACAGACTGGGGATGAACCATGCTGTTCATTGGGTAGTACTTCCTGTTCTATTAAAAAGGGAAGCAGTTTGTTAAGAAGCAGTCGTTCAGCAACTTTTGCAATAATGGCCCGAAGACTAATTGGTTGGTAGTTTGTTGGGTCCAATTATTACAATAATCAAAAATATTTACTAATTTTTAACAAAATTGCAAATTAATATTTAGAAATCAAATAGCAAATTTCAAGTAAATACACTTCAATTATACCCAGTTTAAATTGTATTTTGAACTTGATGGTTATTTTGGCAACAAAGCAGACACCATTCAAGGATAAGTTAAAATAATTAATCTAATAACATCAGCTCTATTAATGAAAGCAAGTCATTAAATTCGACCTCGTTGGGGAACGAATTGTATGAGCTTATCTTTTTATTATGTCACTTTGTTGATAAAATAAAATAAATAAAGGTTGAATATTAAAATATTTAAGCTCAAATTCATTCGTTGATGATGTAAACTGTCAAAGAATCTAAGTTGTGTCAGCTACATTAACTGAGTTTTCCAGGCTTATTAGCACTGGCATTTCTACCTGGTGTTTCAAATACACTGTGAGACATTCTCAAAAGCGAAGAGGTAACACTCAAAGTAATCTTTCTGTCATATGTTCAATCGTTTCATTCCTTATTTGTCCGTACTGTTGGGTAACTGCAGTCATTTACTGGTAAGAGCATCGTACCTTAAAGCACCACTATCTACCTACAAGCTAAGCATTTCTCCTATTCCAGCGAAATTGTTCCCATGTTTCTGAATTTTGACGACTTGTCTGTAGAGACGAGAGTAGGTATTGGAAGTTCTAGCCTGGAATTGCATCACCTCGAATATAATCAAGGTTGTTTTGTGTGAGGATGCGCTCAGCCACTGCAGACTTCTCCATCTAACCTAATCAGCAATATCCCTTGTGTTCAGATACAAATGTATATATGCTACATTTAAAGTGGTTTTAATGTACAGTAAACCACAACTGCAAGGCATACAGTGAATATCTGATGTTATAGAGGGTCACTTGTGTCTTTTGCAAAACTTAAAACATTTTTGAATCATACCCATCTTCTTATCTGTTATCTTGATACTAAACTTCTCTAGGAGCCAGAAGATACAATCTGTCACATTTCTCACACATGGCAGGTGAGCTTTCCCAACTGGTGTATGGGTTTCTACCCCTTCCAGCTAAATTGATTTTCTTGGATGTAAATAATGCTTGATTTTCTTGTATCATATAACCATTCTTTGTTATGTTCTTTTATAACACTTCAATTCTGGTTCAAGAGATTCTAGGTTACATATTACCTAGTTCGGTCTAACAGTGTTTCAGCACTTCAGTTCATATTTTCAGTGATAATTTGAGTCCTTGTAAAAATAAAGGTATGTGTGAGTAAATTGACACTATATGTCCCAGTTTTACATCCACCTTGTCTTTCTACTAGTACATCCTTAAATGTGATTTCATAGTTTTCGGTTTCTATGTTGAACTAAAAATTTGGATTTGTGGAAATGAAATGTTTCAGGATTTTCTGGCGTGACTCTACACAACAAATGTATCATCCACATCTTAAAACCAACAAGAGGATTGTTTATTTACCGCTTGTTATTCAATCTTTTGCATGGAATATTCAGGACGACCAGCTTAGTACACTTTTTATCACCACACCATTAATTTATTCACAGAATGGTTTGCTTCACAGGAAATACGTAGTTCTCAAGCAATATTGAAAAAGTTTGTTATCCTTTCCAAGAATTCGTAACCAATGTATTGTAGTGTTTTATTGATTGGTACCATTGTAAACAAGAAAAGTACATCGAAGCCGGCAAGTATAACTAACCACTACAAAATCAAACCATTTACAAAATAAATAAATAAAAGAGATACTCTACAAGAAAAACCACACCTGATTAAAAATCCCTCTAGCATACCCGACATATCTATAAAATAAAACCAATACAAAACCAATATTACTAAGGATACATAGACTATTGAAAAATACAATAAAAAAGTAAAACCAATACCAAAACCAAAACCGCTAAGAATGCATACACCATCAAAAAAATACATAAATAAAAACATTAGTCCAAGACCAAACCTCATAACACACACATATACAAGAATATCAAAAAAAACCAAACCAAAAAACATTAACAAAAACCAAGCCTCACAACATACTCGACTAGTTACGATTACGACATTGTAAAACCTTTAGCAGCACTTCTAAGTTACACAGATACACAACTGGAAATCTCCACACACCTATATACAATTTAAAAACATCACTAACAACTTACTTGGCAGCTTTGTCAAGTTTCCTTGTTTACAATCAATAAAATAGTACAAAAAAGTGATCAAGATTTACTGGAAGACATGACAAACAATTTTCAACATTGCTTAATCAATATTAACAAAACAAATAAATATGTCATTTACAAAACAATATTTAAATTGTATGACAGCTGTTTTACTACAAATGTTAGCTTCTTCAGGTACAAAAGCAAAATGAAAAAAAATCGAAAGTGTTCGTTGCTTTCCAAATTAAAATCTATGTCGTTTATCCGTAACCAACAGCTATAATTAAATATTAATGCAGCAGTCATGGACTAGACTTTAGAAATGTTAATTATTGGATATCACAAATTATGTTTTGTTTTAAAAACACAGGAAATTTTTTGCTTTATGAATTATAAAAAATAATTTTCTCTGGAATTGTTTACCTACAATGTTGTTTTAAATGACATTCATTAATTTTAGTAATTTAGAGATTTGGTGCTCTGAGGAAAACATGGTTCTTTCATAAGATACATGTTTTAAAGCATAGCAAAAGACGAAAGGCAAGAAATAATTGTAAGCCCACACCGTGTTGAACACACTGGTGTAATCCCTGAAGTTAAGCAACGTCGAGCATAGTCACTACTTAGATGGAAACACGGTGTGCTGTTGAATGTCCTCCTCGGAAGGCAATGGCAAACCACCAAGGATTAATTTAGTAGTATTTTAGTAGGTTAAGTTATGTTGTGAGTGGGCCATAACAGTCCCTCCACTGCGACCTTAAGGTCTATTGTGGCTCACGCCTAATATATACAATATTTCACCAAACAAGACGTCTTACAGAGGTTGATAATTTTTGTGGGTAAAAGTCAACTCAGATCTTCTGGTGCAACTTGGATCTTGCCAAAGAGCAGGTGTCTTGCCCTGTCCGCTGCCGGACTGGAACATAGCATGTGCTCTGCTGTTTCGTCACTCTCCAAACACAGCCGACACTTGGTTTCAAGTCCGGGCCCAATTCTGTGCATGCGGTGACGCAAGCGACAGTGTCCTGTATACAGGTTGACCAGACTTCTCAGTTGTTGCCTGTTAAACTCTAGAAGTTTTTTAGCCCTAACTCTAAAAGGCCATTTATCAAGGCATCAGAGTGTGCTAATCCTGGCAAATTTTCCCATTGTTGGATTCTCTTTCCATTTGGCCAGGTCTTAAGATTCGTTTTGTTGAGCATAAGGATATCGCCAGCGCAGGTTCTGGTCCAATATAGTTCACCCCAGCACCCCTCCTGGCAAGAGCGTCACTCGCTACATTGCCATCGTGGTCAGAGTGTTCCGGTATCCAGACCAGCAAACTCCTCATTGTAGCTGCCCAGTGGTTAAGGGCAGTCTCGCAACTCTATACCGGTTTTGAATTGCAACAGTAGGATTCAAGTGCCTTTATAGCAGCTTGGTTATCAATAAATATTTTAATTGATTTATGTGTGCAACAGTTTTGTTTAATCTCCCTCGCACACACCTCGAATGCATATACTTCTGCCTGCTATATGGTTGCATACTTCCAGAGGCTAGATGATATTCTTGTATCGGTGCTGCTCCCATATGTACCAGCTCCTGCCACTGAATGGGTTTTGGAACTGCCCCTGTACCAGCAGAGATCTGCCTTCAATAGGGACGTATTATTTCGTTCCCAGTCCTCCCTTTCCGGAATGACAGTCTTGAAAGACAGGTATCTGCAGATCTTTGTAGGCACGCGATATGAGATCATTCCCAGAACCTCGTGACTTTGTCACTGAAGAGTCTCTAGTTCTTCCCGTACTGATTGTCTTCGGCATGCTGTCAGCCGCTTGAGTCTGTACGTTGTCCACCTAGCCACCCCCTCCAACCATATGTGAAGAGATGGAATGCTTAGGAGGACTTCCAGAGTAGCTGACGGAGTGGTGCTTAACGCTCCCGTTATCATCAGAAATGCTTGTCTCTGGAGCTGAGCCAGTTTGGCACTTGTGACAGCAGAAAGTGCCTTAAGCCACCAAACTATAGCCCCATAGGCTATCATTTGTTTGATAACCATTACATAGCGCCACTATATCTGCGGTGGATTTGTTCTCCAGTTGTTCCTACAGATCTTTCGGCATATCCACAGGGACAACTTGGTCTTGCGGTTATTTATTTGTTGTAATGAGACATGTGAAAGCACACACGCTTTATACCTTATACCACCACTAATAGGTGCATACAAGCAAATCTGCATCATGCTAAGGCTGCGACATACCTCCTTAGCATGAAATTAAAAGAGGAGCAGATAGACATTGCTCTTCTCCAAGAGCCCTGGACCGCCAATTCGGACTTAACTAAAGGGCTAGGTAACACTTCTGGTAAGATAGTAGAGG
Source organism: Tillus elongatus (assembly GCA_964006375.1). Classification (NCBI taxonomy): domain Eukaryota; kingdom Metazoa; phylum Arthropoda; class Insecta; order Coleoptera; family Cleridae; genus Tillus; species Tillus elongatus. Next base: position 107,630,104 of record OZ023269.1, on the reverse strand, counting down.
TGGGCTCTGGTACTGACCCCAGAGCCTGTATCTGGATCAGAAACAACTGGCAGTATTTTGCACTTTCAGAATACTGTACCAAGGACATGGCAGCCATCCATCTCATGATCACAACCGGGGGGACCAGGCTGGATGTAGTGGCCTGTTCCGCCTATTTCCCCGGAGACAGAGGTGCAGACCAACCACCTACAGCAGAGGTGCGGCAATTGATCACCTACTGCAAGAGGAACAATTATCACCTTGTAATGGGGTGTGATGCGAACTCCCATCATCTGGTTTGGGGGAGCACGGACACTAACAGGCGAGGTGAGTCACTGTTTGAATACATATTAGGCTCGGAACCCACCTTTCTAACGACTAATCGGAGAGAGGTTTTAGATCTCACGATCAGCTCAAGGCTATTGAGCACCAAAATCGTCAAATGGGGGGTGTCGTCTGAACCCTCATGTTCAGACCATGTCCATATCCTATTTGAAATTGAAATAGGCCCTAGACCTGTGGTGGAGTATCGCGACCCGAGGACGGATTGGGCGGGGTACAAGCAATCCCTCGCCGCCCGACTTGTGTCTGCTATCCCCACAGTGAGGGATCGTGAAGAGATTGAGATTGTGGCTGAACAGGTAAGGGGTGCTGTGGTCTCAGCATATCACGAAAACTGTTCACTAAAGACAAAAAAAGATAGTCGATGGTCGCCTTGGTGGAACAATAACCTCGAAAAACTACGAAGAGAAGTGAGACGTCTCTTCAATCGTCCTAAGACTACAGGCAACTGGGAACAATATAAATCCGCTCTAACACATTACAACAAAGAGATAAGGAACGCTAAGAGGGAGTCCTGGAGGAGGTTCTGCGGGGACATCGCTAATTTGCCCAGCAGCGCCAGGATCCACGAAATTCTCACGCGACCGTGTTCAGGAACTGGGATCGATAAAACGACCAGATGGTTCCTTTACAGAATCACGGAAAGAAACGTTAGAGCTTTTAGCACACACACTTCCCAGATTGTCTGATCCTGAGCAATGAAGATGTCCTGGCAGCCGAGGGTCGATTTAAACGCCCTTAAAGGGAAGACAGGCGGGTTGCTCGGAGAATAGTTACGGCCTCGGCACTGGAGTGTGCTGTAAAACATTTCCAGCCATTCAAGGCACCAGAGGAGGATGGAGGTGATTCCGGTCCTACTACAAAATGGACTGGAGATTCTCCTACCATTCCTTATCAGGCTGTGTAGAGCCAGTCTGGCTTGGAACTATATTCCATCCAGCTGGATGGTGATTAGGGGGGTTTACATTCCCAAACTGGGACGTAATGACCTCCTACCCACATCACTGAGACCTCTCAGTGTTACCTCATTCCTCCTGAAGGGATTGGAAAAAATACTGGACGGACACATTAGGGGGAACATCTTAGTCAACGACCCCCTTAATACCCACTAGTATGCCTACCAAACTGGCAAATCTACTGAGTTAGCACTCAATAACCTCGTTGAGAAAATCACACACTCCCTGGATAACGGGGAGGTGGCGGTGGCTGCATTTCTCGACATTGAAGAAGCATTTAATAATGCATTACCTATCTCTCTCTACGAAGCCACTATCGCTAGAGGGGTGGAAGCTACCATTTGTGGCTGGATCGGAAGCATGCTTCACAATCGCACCGTTATTACCTCGCTGCAGGGGGAGGTGATCAGCTTCAGTGCTGGGAGGGAGTGCCCTCAGGGGGGGAGTTTTATCCCCCCTGCTGTGGTCCCTCTTTGTGGACGATTTGCTGGCTATCATGGGGATGTGGGAGGCTGAGGTCCAGGCTTAAGCTGATGATCTTATCATAATGGTTAGAGGCAAATCTGAGGAGGAACTTGCAAGTACTCTTCAAGGGGCACTAAATGTAGTGAATGATTGGTGTCGGAGGGAACAGATGTCTGTGAACCCCCGAAAAACGATCATTGTTCCATTTACCAGAAGAAGGTTGAATAGATTAAAACCACCTACTCTTATGGGGGAAACGATTCCATTTACGGAACAAGCTAAATATCTTGAGGTTACCCTAGATAAGAAGCTCAGCTGGAACATACAGTTAGAGAAGTAATCTACAGGACTAAACTGTCCCTGTGGACATGCCGTTAAATCTGTGGAAATAACTGGGGAACAAACCCCCGACAGATGTACTGGCTCTATGTAGTGGTTATCAGACCAATCATAGCATATGGAGCCATAGTTTGGTGGCCCAAGGCACTATGTGGTATCGCGAGTGCCAACTGGCTCATCTACAGAGACAAGCTTGTCTGATGATAACGGAAGCGATAAGCACCGCACCATCAGCCGCTCTGGAGGTCCTCCTTAATATTCCACATCTTCACATGTGGCTGGAGAGGGTGGCGAGGTGGACAACATACAGATTAAAACAAACGGCTGACAGCATGCCGAAGGAAGTCAGTCTGGGAGGGTCCGGACTCCTCGATGACATTGAGGGTCATGGGATTCTGGGAATGGTCTCAGACTTGATGCCTACAAAGATAATCAGAGATGTCTTTCAAGACCGTCCTCCCGGAAAGGGAGGACTGGGAACGAAATCAAACGACCCTATTGAGGGCCGATGTCTGCTGGTATACTGACGGCTGCAAAACCAATAGGGGGGTAGGAGCCGGCGCATATCGGGGCAACACTGATGCTAGATTATCAACTAGCCTCAGAAAGTACGCAACCATACACCAGGCAGAAGTGTATGCCATCGAGATGTGTGCAAGGGAAAGTATAGGTAACCAGTGCACATACAAATTGATAAAGATATATTCAGATAGCCAAGCTGTAATAAAGACTCTTGGTTCCTACCGTTGCAATTCAAAAACGGTATGGAGTTGTAAATCTGCCCTCAACGAACTGGGCATCTGCAATGAGGTGTCGCTGGTCTGGATACCGGGTCACTCGGACCATGATGGCAATGTTGCGGCAGACACGCTTGCCAGGAGTGGAGCCCAGAAGGAGTTCATCGGACCAGAACCAGTGCTGGAGATAACATCATGCACAGCAAAACACACCTTAAACGCCTGGACAGAAAGAATCACAACCCAGCAATGGCAAAATCTGCCACGAATAGCTCACTCTAAGGCCTTCATAAATGGCCTGTCTGAGTCAATGGCTAAAAAACTTTTAGAGCTAAACAGACAACAACTGAGTACTCTAGTCGGCCTGTATACAGGACACTGCCGCTTGCGTCATCACATGCACCGAATTGAAGTCGGTCAGGAAACTGAGTGCTGGCTGTGTATGGAGAGTGACGAAACAGTAGAGCACGTACTGTGTTCCTGTCCGGCGGCGGACAGAACTAGACACCTGCTCTTTGGCAAGACAAAGCTTGCTCTGGAAGACCTGGATCATCTTTTGCCCACAAAGATCGTCAACCTCTGCAGGAGGCTGGCTTTGTTGGGCGAAATATAGACTATTAGGCGTGAGCTACAATAGACCTTATGGTCACAGTGGAGGGATCTGTATGGCCCACTCACAATCAAACCTCACCTAACTTAACCTACCTTATAACTTATCAGTTATTTCTCCTACACGATAAATAAATACAACTTGCGAGAGGCCTAATTCCATAGTAAACGGTCTAAGCCAATCAAATTAAATTTTTAATTGTCTTATGGGCCCATCCGCAATATTGCCCTCGATGCATTAGGCTTATTGCACCAACCCTTGTTTTAATTAATTTTCACGCCCAGACTATGAATGGAGTATCCTGCTCTAAATTTGTATAGGTCTGTCCATGAAATTAATTTGCTATCATTACTGGTCTCTAGAATAAGCAGTGCTTTACATGCATATAGGATGTTTCAGGTTCCTTTTTGCATAACATGCAAGTCTGGTCTCCTTTATATTTCTTGTTTTGTACCAAGTGAACCCTAAGAGATGTTTATTCTGACAGGTATCCTACAATAATTTTGAGCCGTGTTCTACTACAGTGTAGAAGTTTCGAGCTGACTATGATTCTATCCTGGCCTATTCACCTATTAACTTTTTTGTTTTCTATTCTTTTTGCAATATTGCTCCGGATGCACTGCAGCCTAAAAAGCTTATTGCGCTAACCCTAATTTGATTTAATTTTCATGTCCAAACTAGGAATGGAACACCCTGCACTAATTATTACAGATGTGTCCATGTGTTTAAAAGAAAATAATTCGGTACCATTACTGGCCTCACGAATAAACATTGTCTTTTGTCTTGTGACTTTTTTTTGTGTTTTATGAGGTTGTATGCAATATTGTACCGGATGCATTCCAGCCCAAAAAGCGTATTATGCTAACCCTCATATCCAGTACCAAGGAAAATCTAGCTTTCGATTGCCTCAAAGGCCGCCGGACATAATACTCACTTATTTGAAAAAGTCCCTTTACTGGTTTCTTTTGCACACTCGTCAAAAATGTTGCAGAATTGCAACCAAAACATTTCAAAGACCTGATCTATGTCATGCATGTCTGATGGCAGACCAAGCTTAATTGGCCGCTCATCAAGGTATTGTCCAAATAGTTTCAGGTTATAACCTGAAAAACGTCTACATTTTACATAAGAGGGTTCGCTTGCAGCGTTTCCGCTCTGAGTCACAATATTAAAAACTGCCTCCTGAGCACAATGGTCCGACAGCGCCGGATCGAACACTCTGGCCGTTCCAGAATCCATATTAGTTATAATGTAATCGATTGATCTCTGCACAAGATTACCTCTGTAAAACCCTCTCATAGTTGGTGCATTAATTAATTAAATCAACTGAAAGGACCCGATCAGATCACATAACTCCCTTGCCCTAGAAGAAGCGACATCCATACTGCAAATGTTAAAGTCTCCAGAAAGAATTATGTTTCGATATTTTTTACAGTCATATACTGTCCTCTGGGTAGACATCCCCTGATATTTCAGACAGGGGTCTATGCACTTACTCTCTCACCACTCAATCATAGTCAGCTCGGAACTTCTACACTGTAGTAGAGCACGGCTCAAAATTATTGTAGGATACCTGTCAGGATAGACATCTCTTAGGGTTCACTTGGTACAAAACAAGAAATATAAAACAGACCAGACTTGCATGTTATGCAAAAAGGAACCTGAAACATCCTATATGCATGTAAAGTACTGGGCAACAAATTACAGTGTTTATTCAGGAGACCACACAAATGGACAGACCTATACAAATTAGTGCAGGGTACTCCATTCTTAGTCTGGGCGTGAAAATTAACTAAAATAAGGGTTGGCGCAATAAGGCTAATGCATCAAGGGCAATATTGCAGCTGGGCCCATAAAACAAATAAAAATTTAATTTCATTGGCTTAGACCGTTTACTATGATATTAGGCCTCTCGCACGTTGTATTTATTTATCGTGTAGGAGAAATAACTGGTAAGTTATAAGGTATATTTCACATGTCTCGTTACAACAAATAAATAACCGCATGACAAGTTGTCCCTGTGGATATGCCGAAAGATCTCTAGGAATAACTGGAGAACAAACCCACAGCAGATATAGTGGCGCTATGTAGTGGTTATCAAACAAATGATAGCCTATGGAGCTATAGTTTGGTGGCTTAAGGCATTTCGTGCTGTCGCAGAGGCTAAACTGGATCAGCTCCAGAGACAAGCATGTTTGATGATAACGGGAGCGTTAAGCACCACTCCGTCAGCTGCTCTGGAAGTCCTCCTAAGCATTCCATCTCTTCACATATGGTTGGAGAGGGTGGCTAGGTCGACAACATACAGACTCAAGCGGCTGACAGCATGCCGAAGACAATCAGTATGGGAGGAACTAGAGACTCTTCAGTGACAAAGTCACGAGGTTCTGGGAATGATCTCATATCGGATGCCTACAAAGGTCCGCAAAGACCTGTCTTTCAAGACTGTCATTCCGGAAAGGGAGGAGTGGGAACGAAATAATACGTCCCTATTGAAGGCAGATCTCTGTTGGTACAGGGACAGCTCCAAAACCCATTCGGTGGCAGGAGCTGGTACATATGGGAGTAGCATCGATACAAGAATATCATCTAGCCTCTGGAAGTATGCAACCATATAGCAGGCAGAAGTATATGCATTCGCGGTGTGTGCGAGGGAGATTAAACAAAACCGTTGCACACATAAATCAATAAAAACATTTACTGATAACCAAGCTGCTATAAAGGCACTTGAATCCTACTGTTGCAATTCAAAAACGGTATAGAGTTGCGAGACTGCCCTTAACCACTGGGCAGCTACAATGAGGTGTTGCTGGTCTGGATACCGGAACACTCTGACCATGATGGCAATGTCGCGGGTGACGCCCTTGCCAGGAGGGGTGCTGGGGTGAACTATATTGGACCAGAACCTGTGCTGGGGATATCCTTATGCTCAGCAAAACGCATCTTAAGACCTGGCCAAATGGAAAGACAATCCAACAATGAAAAAACCTGCCAGGATAAGCACACTCTGATGCCTTGATAAATATCCTTTTAGAGTTAGGGCTAAAAAACTTCTAGAGTTTAACAGGCAACAACTGAGAAGTCTGGCCAACCTGTATACAGGACACTGCCGCTTGCGTCACCACATGCACAGAATTGGGCTCGGACGTGAAACCAAGTGTCGGCTGTGTATGGAGAGTGAGGAAACAGCAGAGCACATGCTATGTTCCAGTCCAGCAGCGGACAGGGCAAGACATCTGCTCTTTGGCAAGATCCAAGTTGCACCAGAAGATCTGAGTTGACTTTTACCCACAAAAATTATCAACCTCTGTAAGAGGTCTTGTTTGGTGAAATATTGTATATATTAGGCATGAGCCACAATAGACCTTAAGGTCGCAGTGGAGGGACTGTTATGGCTCACTCACAACATAACCTAACCTAACCTACTAAATTAATCATCGGTGGTTTTCCATTGCCTTCTGAGGAGGACATTCAACAGCACACCGTGTTCCCATCTAAGTGGTGACTATGCTCGACGTTGCTTAACTTCGGGGATTATACTAGTGTGTTCAACACGGTGTGAGCTTACAATTATTTCATGCCTTTTTGTCTTTTGCTATGCTTTAAAACATGTATCTTATAAAAGAACCCTGTTTTCCTCAGAGCACCAAATCTCTAAATTACTAAAATTAGTCAATGTCATTTAAAACAACAACGTTGTAGGTAAACAATTCTAGAGAAAATTATTTAGAATTTTTTATAATTCATAAAGCAAAAAATTACAAATTTAAAAATTTTTCCTGTATTTTTAAAACAAAACATAATTTGTGATATCCAATAATTAACATTTTTAAAGTCTAGCCCATGACTGCTGCATTAATATTTATTATTTTATGAGGTTATATGCAATATTGTACCTGTTGCATTCCAGCCCAAAAAACTAGTTAACTAGGCCCCCTAGAACCCACATTCGGGGTTAGTTTCAGTTTTGGGAGTCTTGAGCTGCATCTTATAAAATAATTTTTAAAATCACAGCCTGGCACATAAGTCGTTGGTGATACAAATTTTCTTTTTTTTTTTTATCGAATGCTCCTTATATTATTGAATTTTTGCATTTTTCTTCGAAATATAATACATGTTTGTAAGAAATAAAGCTCGGGACGCAGTAAGTGTGTCTTGGTAACGAATTTTCATTAAATGCTTCACATTTAAATAACTCAATTTGCTATTAACCTAAAGTTCGTTAGCTATGAAACCAGTTTTTTTTACAAAAATTTTAAGTTGGAAAATTTTTGTACATTTTGAAACAATGAAGTTATTTTGATGACATATGGTACCTTGTTTTTACTATATAGGTTATACCGGTAACCAAATTTGAAACCGCTTTTATTAAAATAAAAAAAAGGACATTTGATATTAAAAAGATTTTAATCAAAATTCACTTCCATAACACACTTGGTACGGGCAGACATTTTAATTTGGGACTTCTTACAGTCGTAACTACTACATGAATTAACTATGGAATATCACACTAAAAGTGTATGTCGTAGTTACAATTTTTTAATTTTAGCCTGCATCCTAGAAACTAAATTCAGCCTGCACCAGGATAATAATCTCTAAGACCGAGTCTGTTCGTTCGAGTATTAGTTTTCGGCTAAAGCCATTGGTTACTGAGATACCCTATAAAAGTGTCAAATTAAGGACATCTGTGCATATTAACATTACGTTTAACTTTTGTATTTGAAGAAGCTAACGACAGCGAAACAGCTACCCATACACAATGTTAATAACATATTGTAAATCACATATCTATTTGTTTTATCAATACTCGTTGATCCACATCAGTGACCATATATTTCCACTGACAAAGAATTCTATACATATAAATCGATGGTATAGTGATGAACAGTGCATTATGTATCAATAAAACAAATTAATGTAAGATTTACACTATACTCTTATTATAAGATGATAGCGGTTTCACCACAATGTAACTTCTTCAGTTACAAAAATGCAGAAGCTATATCTTGGCAAAACAACTGTCATTTAAGAATAGTAGTGTTAATCTTACTTTCATTTGTTTTATTATGAAATAGATTTACATCAAGTATCAGCAACAACCATCTACTAAAACTGGTTTCTTAAACTATTTCACGCAGATGCTTAAACAAGCAATAAGACAGTCAACTTGTAGATGTTGATATGCAGATAACACATTTGTTGAGTAAACCCAAAGAACTAGAAAATCCTGAAGCATTTCATTTCCATAAATCCAAAGGTTAATTTCACAGGAACAAACAATTACGAAATCACATTTCAGGTTGTATCAGTATAAAGTCAGGTGTATGTGAAACTGACACATAAAATATAGCATAAATCTACTCACCAAGATCTCTTCCTTATAAGGAATCAAATTATCACCAAAAATAAAAAAACAGGAGTGATAAAACACATGTCAGACCAAACATATGTAAACAAGAATATCCTAAAACGAGGATTAAAGCATCTTAAAAGAACATACAAAAGAATAGTAATGCGACACAAGAAATTAATCATGCATTACAACCAAGAAAATCAACAAAGCGAGAAGGGGAAGAAAGCCATATAGAAGTTGGGAAAGCTTACCTGTCATGTGTGAGAAATATGAGAGACTGTAACTGCCGACTCCAAGAGAAGTTCAGTAATAAGATAGCAAATAAGACAATGAGGATTATTCAAAAATGTTTAAGATCAACAAAAGATACAAGTGATCTTCTTAATAACAGCAGGTGTTCACCACATCCCATGAAGTTGTGGTTCACTGTACACTGAAACCACTTCAAATGCAGCATACGTATCCGAACACAAGGGCTATTGCTGATTAGGTCAGATGGAAAAGTCTGCGATGGCCGAGCGCATCCTCGCACAAGACAGCCTTGATTATATTCGAGGTCATGCAGTTCCAGACTAGAACTTCCAATTACTACTCTTTATCGTACAGACAAGTCATGAAAATTCAGAAACATGGGAACAATTTCGACATAATAGAAGAAAGCCTTAGCTTGTGTAGAAGATAGATAGTGGCGCTTCAAGGTGCGATGCTCTTACCAGCGAATGAACACAGTTAGTTAGCCAACGGTACAAACAAATGAGGAATGCAACGATTGAACCTGACGCAAAAAAATGAACTTCATGTTTTAAAGAATGTCTCATAATTCACTAAGTGAAGACTGGAACTTGCGATGAGCACTGATAAGTACACTTGGAGAATCTAAATCACAACACATTTGAAAAAAACCTGACGATCACTAACCAAGTTAGCATCATCGGGTGATCAAACATTCTTAATGTTTCACAACAACAACTGTGTGTATATTCTGAGGTACTCGCCCGTAGACGATCGAGGGTGGTTCAAACAAACAAACTTTCGCTGCTTGTTTATCATGAAGTTCCTTTATCCAGATGCCGTTATCTTTATTCCTACCTTTTGTAAAGTGGTCGATCAATGAACTATACATAGGTGGAGGTGTTGAATTCAAACAACTTTTATTACTATATTTAGCAATACACACGAAGGCGTTTAGCTGTCTTTCCACTAAATATAGTAATAATATCCCCTATGTATAGTTTATTGATTGACCACTTTACAAAAGATACTAACAAAATATAGGAATAAAGATAACGGAATTCGGTCAAAGGGATTTTATGACAAACAAGCAGCAAAGTATGCTTATCTGAACCATCCTCAGGGTCGAGTACCTGCATGGACTATAAGGACAGTTGTAGTCATCAAACATTTAGAATTTTTCATTCTCTCATGTTGCTAACTTGGTTAGTGAAACAATCGTCAGGTTTAAAAAAAATGTGTTGTGGTGATTTGGATTCTCCAAGTGTACTTAATGTTTTACAATGTAAATTAAACATCAGGTAGTAACACCATACAGCAGATAATTCAGTCGGAATAGTTGATACACTTGTAAAAGCTTACAGACAGTTTACAAAATTAAAAAATGAATTTGAGCTTTCGCTTTTTGATGTTCTCCACTTTATTAATTTTATTTCATCAATACAATTGACATAATAAAAAGATAAATTCTTCAAATTTGTTCTCATATAATGTCACATTTAATGACATAACGTAGATGAGATTATTAGAATTCGATGAATTTATCCTTAAATATTGTTTAAACTGGGTAGTCTAAGTGTACTTACCTAAAGTTGCTACTCGTTTTTCAAAATCATTAATTTTGTTTCTACATGTCGTTTATTATTATATTTTTGTTTCCTCGGTATTGTTTCCATGAAACCAAAACAGAATCTTATCTTTCACTCTAACATCTGAATGCTTAATTTAGCATGATAAAAATGGCATGTGGTCTGAAACCATCCAAAACTATTATTCATAATATAAATTACCCTGAAAATTTAGTACGATGTAAGCCACCTAACCCATTAATGCCCACATAAAATATTACTTTTTTGAGTAAATGGTACAATTGGTAAATAAGATAATATATATACAATTTCTACTTACTCTAAAAATATAAGCCAGATATGAGTTTTCAATATCTAAAGTATAAGCAGATTGTTAACAACAAACTGGCTGGAAATAAATGGGTCCTGCCCATTTAAAATTCGGATAGGCTTTATCCTGTATCTTCTTATTTGGTTTTTTTTTCAGGATAAAACTGTTGTATATTTTATAATTTTCAATCCTCACATGTTTATTTCTAAGTCATAAAGTTTTGAAAACTGAAGTAAATAATTTTTTAAAACCAATTTTTGTGGTTTTCTGACTTGAACTGTGTACCATCTATAAATATTATCAACAAACTTTTAAATTAATCTGGGTATTAATGGGTTAACCTTAATGGCAACAAGGTTATGAAAATGTTTGAAAACAACCATAACTTACTTTTAAATTAATCTGGGTATTAATGGGTTAACCTTAATGGCAACAAGGTTATGAAAATGTTTGAAAACAACCATAACTTACTTTTAAATTAATCTGGGTATTAATGGGTTAACCTTAATAGCAACAAGGTTATGAAAATGTTTGAAAACAACCATAACTTATCCAACATTTTCTAAGATTTTACAGGCATGAGGGTTACATCCCCTCATTCAGTTTTTGCAGCTTTAAGTGTCGAGAAACATTTAACATATACCGTTAGATGGATCGCAATAAGAGTCGAGAAACATTTAAACATGTACAATAAACTGTTAGATGGATCACAATCCCCATATTAAAATATACAGATTTCATTTGTTAAATTCAGAAAAAAAAACATCTATGTGTGAAGATTGGAACCTGTGATGAGCACTGATAAGTACAATTTGGAGAACCCAATTCATCACACTCAGTTTACTCATCCCCTTGATGACGCTAACTTTGTTAGCGATACGATCATCGGGCCAGAAAACTGTATTGTGACGTATTGGGTTCTCCAAATTGTACTTAAAAACATCTAAATAATACATTTGTCTGCAGGAGGGAAAAAATTGTAATATTTTGCTCAACAACAATGTGTCCTGGAATACAGGGTGTTGAATTTAGTTGATGAATTAAGTTTTTCTTAATAACTCACCCAGTTTACTGAAATTGGCTTAGACCGATATTTAGTAATAGCAAACCAGAATAATTTATTAAATTTGAGTAGACTCGTAGATGTTGCCAGATATACGCCATTAATTGGTAGAAATCAGCAACGTTGACTTATTTATAACTAGCTGGACCTACATTGTGCTGTCCAAATTTCAATGTCAATTGACATTTGCACACTTAGCGATATAAATATGAGAAAAAAGCTCTTTCAGTTTTTCCCAAATATTCCATTTTACTAGGCAACTTTTCCTATTTTTCTTTCCCTAAAAACCATATTTGGACTATTACGAACATTGTTAAAATAAAATTAGGCAAATTGGTCCAGTCGTTCTCAAGGTTTAGCTTACCAACCAGCAGCATTTAACTTTTATTTACATAGATTTGCTTACCAAATTTGAAAGGAATTATCATTTCTGCATACAAATAGTATACTTCTTTCATGTTCAAAATATCAGTCGTTTTCGAGATATTTGTAAGGGAATGATCAAATAACTGCTACTGGCTTTTTATATCTCTATGAAAATTTCAAATACATTAGTTTTATATTTATAAGTTTTCTTTAAGGTACTTTATTTCATTTTGCCAGTGCTGTTTTTTTTAAATACCCTCACAATTATTTAAACATTGTCTACAATCTTCTCTCTCAATTAATGAACTATTAAACTTAGTGGGTTACCTAAGCTGGCCAAACTCCAAAGGCTGACAATCCTAAGTATCACAGGCGCTATGAGGACGACACCCTCAGCCGCGCTAGAGCTCCTATTAATGCTGCCATCGCTTCCCACCTGTGTCAGGAGGGAGGCGATGGCGTCGCATCTCAGAATGCGAGACTCAGGAAACTGGTGCAGAGAGAGAGCAGTAATAGGGCATGCAAGAGTCGCCAAGGAGGTGGAAAAAGAAATTCCGATTTCCGCCATAAAGGTGCGGGATGCCGAGGATGATATTAGGTTGACTAGGCCATACATCTTCAGGATCCCCAGTAGGGATCAGTGGAGGGAAAATGACGTTGAATTCCAGCCCGCAAGCCTGGTCTGTTTTACCGACTGGAGGACCAACAATCCTCCGGGGCAGGAATATACATCAAGGGCCTGGGGGTCCGCGAGAGCTATGCCCTTGGCGCATATACCGCGGCATTCGAAACAGAAGTGTATGCTATCCTGTCAGTGGCCAACAGACAGGATGTGAAGAGGAGTCCCGAGAAATGTGTGTACATCTGCTCGGATAGCCAGGCAGTCTGCGCAGCCAGAATCAGGTCTACACTGGTTCAGGAGTGCGCTTACGCCCTCAGAGGGTTAGCCAGGACAAAGGAGGTACAACTAGTGTGGGTTCCGGGATACTGTGGCGTGGCGGGGAATGAGGTCGCGAATAATCTCGCAAGGCTTCGTTCCCGGCGGCCGTTCTGTGGCCCAGAGCCGGCCATAGGTATAAGTAGGAAGTCGGTCTCCGTCGCCTTAGACAGGTGGACCGAGGAAGCAATGAAGAGGCACTGGGCGTCGGTTGGTGGCTGCAGGCAGGCGAGGGACTTCGTGGAGGGGCCGGACAGAGATAAATCTGTCTGCCTACTCGGAAGGAGTCGACCTACGCTTCGCCGCATCCTTGGGGTGCTCACAGGCCACTGCGCCCTTAGAAGACACCTCACATTGATAGGGGTAGAGAGGGATCCCATTTGCCAGGAATGCGGCGAGGATGAGGAAACGTCCTACCACTACCTGTACGAATGCGAGGCTTTTGGGAGTCTTCAAGCAGAATTGCTCGGATCAAGGACTCTGCAGAGGAATCAGGTAAGTACCGTCCAATTGAAGACCGTCACAGCCTTCATCTCGAGGTCGAGGCGGTTTGGCGACGGAACCGAGGAAGAGTAGAGCATGGTTGCTGGGTTTGGCAAAAAGGGCCCATAGTGGCCTACTTGCTTGGCGTTGGCCTCCCCACCACTGCTACTACTACTACTAGTGGGTTACCTCTAGTAGAATCCTCATTTTTACCATGTAGTGGAATAAGAAAATGTGAATATCTCAAAAAAGCCAATATTTTAGATATAGGAAAAATATACCTATATATTTTTCTATTCAGAAATAATTCCCTTCAAACTAATAAGAAAGTTTCAAACAATTTGGGGATAAAAAATTATAGCTGATTCCTAGAACCAAACATGGCATATGTGACATCTTAAAAGATTACTAAAATCGAATAAAACATTTCTGAGTCATTACAAAAAATGCACCTGCTGTAGTTTTCAAGGTATCCTTAAAACTCGGAGCGCAGTATGTGCGTTATGGTAGTGAATTTCCATAAAATGTTTCAAATTTTAACAACCTAATTTGCCATTAACCTAGAAAATTTAGTATGGAGTAGGTCTATGCCAGGGCAACATACCTACCAAAATAACTTAGTTATTTTTCGAGGTACAATTTTTTTTACAGAATTTTTTTCAAACTGGTCTAATTGGACTGGCTAATAAACTCATCTGACAAAACGTCCTCAGGTCTTAAAAAAAATAATTGTAGGTGATTAGGTGCCCCAAAGTTTACATACCCTGTATTTTAATAAGGAGCAAACTCAAGGCACATTGTTGTGAAGCAAATTATGTAAAGTTTTCTCTCCAAACATACACTTACAATTTAGGTCCATAATTTCTGAATCCATGTGTACAAAAGTTTTTAAGTACTAAGAGTCTGTATAATTTCACAGATAAATTGAACCACAACTTTGTTAAAATTTATGCGTTCTTACTTAATAATGATAATCAAAAGATTTTAACACCTTATTATCAGATAAATTCATCAAAGTGCAGTTGTTTTAGTAGGAAGCTTTATCAAAAAATTTCATGTATTTATTATTTGACTTACCAATAAATAAATGTTTGAATAAATAAAAATTGCAGTTTGGTTGACAATATACATAAAAGCTACTGAAAAACATCTATTAAAGACAGTGGTATAACTTAAAAAATATTAATTACTAACTTTTGCATCACCTTGTAATATGATATTTTTCAAAGGCCAAAGCTTATTTGCACAATTTTTTTTGTTATTTTTTTTCTTTTAAATATAAAGTTTGAGAGGAGGTCCCTTATTATTGGCTTTTATATTATGTTTTGTATTGATTATAATAATTTTCAATAGAAACATGTAACTATTCACATAAACTAAGATAGTTCCTAACGTTTAACAGTACCTCGATTATGCAGGCAGAATGGAACTGGTTAACAGCTGCATAATTAAATTAAAGAGGTGCCTGAAAGACTGAATTCCGTATTTAAATTCTGTATGTTATAACACACGTCTTCAATAATTATTTTACATCATGAAATAACTAAAGCATGAAAAATCTTCTAATGCATAATAGAGGTGCTGCTGCAGATTCATCGGATATAAAAATCATCTGTTTAAACAGAAGATCATATCGGTTATAAGCTTGTCTACACTTCATTGCTGTAACACACCTTTGTTATACCACTGAGACAAATGTTTTTAACTTTCTCTGTATTGAAAAACACTATAATTAAACTGGATAAAAATTGTCTCCTATAAAACCTTCAACTGAATTTACTTTATAAACCATTAAACAATGGGTTTTATGGTGTATTATTGTTGTGATGAAATATACCAAACAGAAAAAGTTATAAACACATAAGAAGATATGAAAATATATTAACCATAAAATTTACTTTACTATATGAATATTTTGGCTCTGTAACTGAAATGTTCTCATGCATTTTCTGTTACATAGCTAAAGTGATAAATATACTGCATTAAATATGAATCATTTGTAGTTTACATATTTTACAAATAACAATTTTCCAAAAGGAGAAGTAACAAATTTGTTACAAAAATAAAGACTTCATAAAATAAGATATTTAACAAACTACGAAACTTTTAAAATAAGTAACACAAAATAAAAGATACTGTTAAACCAACATGAAAATAATAGAAATCTGATTGCGTTTAAAGTTTACATGCAACATGTAAAACTTATTGCATTTTAATAAAAGAGCAGTTATGCTTTACCATGCCCATTAGGGTGGGTCGATTTTTTAATTTGTCTATGCCTGTATTAGAAAAAGTTGTGTAATAGCTTAAGTGAAATAGGGTATTTTTATTTTAATACTTGACCCCCCCCCACGCTATACCCATAAAAAAAGGATAAAAGTCAAAAAACTTGATGCGCCAAAAGCTTAACAATAGCTTCGAATAAATCTACAAATAAACGTGTTTAATTTAAACAACGTTTAAACCTCCCACCAGATGAATTTAGAAAGAGCGCCCTCTTACAACTCTTACCATTCTCAAGAAAATATATTTTTTTATAAATTAACATTAATAGACCCAACAGCAACTTTCTCGATTACAGGCATTTTGAAATTGAAAAAAAAATTTAAATCGACCCACCCTAATGCCCATGTAAGGAACAACAGGCATCTAAATTTATATACCTATGTAAAGTATTATATATACAACGACAAACTGCACATGTATTTTAAATATATTACATTTACGAGAATTTACAGTTAAAGGTACTAAAAGATTGCAAACGTAGCAATACTATACAAGTAAAAATGTTCACAATGCCAACTGCAATGGCAAGTCGGCACAATGATAATATGAGCTGTGGTTGTCAGAGAATTTGTACTAGATACACCACAACTCTTCAACTATCAACCAAAGAAACAACTAACAAGTCGACTAAAACACCGTCCTTTTTCCTAGATACGTGCGCACTATCTTTTCTTGGATAAGAGAGGTTTCTTGTGCGGGCTAGGCGTATGTGGCCTAGAAGCAGGACGTTTGCGGGAAGATCCCCCCTGCCCAATGCAGCACGGACACTGCTTCTTAACACTGCGTCTAGCACCTCGTCCGCTTAAACATTCTACCTCATCGCAATGCATTTCTTCACAACCGTCTTCATCTTTCAACAGATCACTTTTGGAAATCGCCACATGAACTACTTTGTAGTTCATATCACTCAGATCTTCTTCACAATTGGCAATTTGACCATGTTGTCCAGACACTTTTCCTAGCTCTGTGCTGCCAGTTGTATCTTCTGAACTGGAAACCTCTGCTGCCCATGTTTCCTGCACATTTTGCTTGGCACGTTCACCTTTCTTACGGTTACTATATTTAAATTTGTACTTGTGCATAGCACCGCTATCATATTCACAAGAAATTGGTGAATTCAATGTGACGTCTGACATAGACGCACAATTCTGTAATAACGTATTATCTTCACAGGAAGAACCAGATTCAGTACTAGTACTACTTTGACCATTAGTCAATTGTTGTTGTCTGTCATATTCTAATTCAGATTCAGTAGTTTGATAACCCACTGATTCAAACAAAAAATCAGCCCTCAAGGAATCCGAATTATCATCTTCATCATCACTAAATAAGGCCATGGAAGCCTTGGGAGGTTCTTCTTTGTACTGACCTCTTTTGATCAAGTCCTGAGAACATTGATCGAAAGAGGGAGAATGATTCGAGTCAAACAATAAATCTGCCTCAGGAAATAGATCACTTGTGCTTGGTTCGTCAACTCCCAAATCCTCACATTCTTCTGATAATGACTTTTGTAGTCTTAATTCCCTTTCCAAAGCAGCCTGTTTACGTTGCAAACTCAATTGGAGCAGTTCTCGTTCAGGTTTTGGTGTTACACCAGTTTTTTTCGCTTTGGGGTAGTATGAAGCGTTACCTTGGAAATGTTTTGTTTCATTGTTATTTTGCTGAAAAAGAAATAGCGCAAATTTAGTACAAAGTTTCTGGACATTTATTTTACAACCTACGCAAGCAACAACTGACATTTCAGATAAATCATAAAAACAAGAAAAGAAAATTATTCTGGTATAAAATTTGTTATTCAAAATAATAATAATAATACTAAATTGATGAGAAGCGACAAAATGAAAAATTAATGTAAATAAACAGTTCAATGGAAATAACAGGAAACAAAAATGCAAAACAATATCTTGCAATGTAAATGCAAGTGGCTTAGTCAAATACCTTTTCTCCATTATGCAAAAAGTCTTCTTTAATAGAAACATCATGATTTAAGCATGTGCTTTCAGTTTTTCTATATCTTGGTGGGGTATGAGAAAGCATGGGACCATTAGAAGTACAAGCTGTTACTAAGACTGATTGTACCCTTTCCCTTGATTTCATATTTTCATCTACAATAACCAATAATTTTCAATAACGAACAATTTAAATTAAGATGAGAAACATAGGAATAGGCCCCACAGTGGTGTAGTCATCAAAACAGCCTGATAGGATCAAAACTGAATGGTCTTCCGATATTTTTATGAAAATAGTGCAAAAGATATTACTGGTACAAAAGTACACTAAGGTAAAACCCACTTCATCATGACAGTGCTTTTTTTTTACCCGATCATCATTTCATTGACAAAGTAACTTTCATCAAAGGACGAAACAGACTAAGCTAAACAGAAAAGAAGGTTTGTTTTCAAACTACCCAGTCAATACAAAGCACAAGCAGTTATAAAAACAGGGTAACAAATGTTATTTTTCATTTAGTTTGGTCCATTTCATCCTCTAATAATGCTAAATTTGTTAAGGAAACGATCGTTAGGTGCAAAAAACACAGTTGTAGTGTAGTGATGGGTGGCTAGTACAGTAACGAATACTTTGCATTTGGTACTTTGGAATACCCGAAATAACAAATACTTATTTAGAAAAGTAATTGGTATTTAGTATCAGATACTAAAACATGTAATGTTTAATTTTCTTTTTCCCACAGGTTATTACTCAATTCAACAATAATAAGACATAACATGACTGTTAACGTATCAAAAGTATATACAAAGCGATCTAAGTAAACTAAATGTAGTGCCCATTAGCTAATTTGTACATATCATCATATACAATTATTCAAAAATAAGGATCACTACAATATATAGGTATAAACATGCATAAATAAAATAAAATAAAAACAAGGAAACTACATTATCAACTCAAATTAAAATGTAGCAAGTGTTGGAAACTTCTAAATTAGCGGACAAACAAATCAACTGAACTATATTCATTACCTAGCCCGTGGAGTCTAGTGACTGGAGAATGTCAACAGTAATTTGAAGAATTGAAACTTAATAACTTGGTATGTCTATTTCGATAAGAACCTATATTAAAGGACATATTTTCCAGCAATCTAAGCACCTGAGACTACCTCCAATTAGTTTGTGCAGAAAACACACAGAGGTGTTGGTTCATCAATCTGTTAGTGACTTTTAAAACATGCAAAATCTGGTTGTAGTTATACTCTCTTAAATTTAATGCCATGCACAGTACCTCAAAAATTTATTTTGAACCTTTTCCATAGCTGAGATGTGTGTCTTTAGCTAAAACTTTACGCAGCAGAAAATTGCTAAGATCACCATCGCCTGAAAATGAAATAACATTTTCATGTAGCCCGTCTTCAGCAAAAATGTAGAGGAAGATAAAGTTATCTAAATATTGTTTATAAAATATTAAACAATATAGGGCTATAGTGTGTACCATGTGGAACAACTGCAAGTACCTTAAACAGCTGTGATATAAACTGATCTAATCCCACTGACTGGGTATGGGCAGAGAGGAACTAGAAAACCAGATTAGCTGTGAGCCATGCATGCCCAGAGCACCTAACTTGGAAATGAGCATACCATCACTGACCTTCTCAAAAGCCTTTTGTCGAGTCTGTGTATAAAGCTTTCAAAAATAGAATTAGTGTAGACTAAAATATTTGTCAAAATAGAGCGGCCACCAATAAATCCATGCTGCACATCAATAATGACATTTTTAAAGACAAGTAGTCACTTACAAGGCTATCCAACAACTTCGGAATGACAGACTGAGTGCAAACACCTCTGCAATTTAAAATATTTCGTTTATCCCCAGACTTAAATATAGGAATTGGGTAACTGTGCTTCCGCTGTTTTGGAAAAACCTCAGAGGAAGTGGACTTATTAAACAGAAAACAAAAAGGTCTTGCTGGAGAGTCGATGCATTTTTTCAAAAGATATTTTGGAATACCATCTGGACCAGAATACAATTTTGGTTCAAGTTCACTAATTTTATGAATAAGATTTTCAAGATAATAATTATAGCAAGAAATACCGGGACAATTTACAAATTCGAAATGTGAAGTGTCTACATCATAATCTGCATCGTAAACCAATGAAAAATATTGAGCGAACAGATTTGAGGCATTGTCACCATCATGACAGGTGATGTGCATTTTTACCCAACCAATCTTTTTTTTCAATACCCTTATTTACAAACTCAAAACAGCACTGGTAACAAGTTCTACAATTAATAATATAAAATTACATATAATTTTGAGGTTAACTTAACTTATATCAATGTCAAGTAGGTACTTTTGAAACTATATACTCTATACCTGGGAAGTGTTTTGTCCACTTAATAAATGTCTTTTTAGGTTCATTGTGAATCTTTGCATCTGATTTTTTTTAATATTACAACACACCACGAGGGCTTACAGCCTAAATACTATCGTACTGTGGGTGTCGACAAGGAGGAAAGAGGCAACTTGTTAATTCTGGACTTGAAGGTTTGGTTCTTCGGAGGAGAAGGAAAAACATGCGACAGCAAGGAATTCCACAACTTAGAAGTCCTCGGGACAAAAGAGCGGGCATAACAAGATATTCTATATCTGGTGACCTGGACAGTAAAAGGGTGCATTCACTCTGTTCCCC
Source organism: Tillus elongatus (assembly GCA_964006375.1). Classification (NCBI taxonomy): domain Eukaryota; kingdom Metazoa; phylum Arthropoda; class Insecta; order Coleoptera; family Cleridae; genus Tillus; species Tillus elongatus. The sequence continues at coordinate 107,609,412 of OZ023269.1, read as the reverse complement.
TGGTAGATCTGTTGGGGACAGCAGGTGTAGGAACTATGGAAGAAAGCTCCTCTGAGCAGTACCCGTGCAGATATCTATAAAAGAGAGAGGTCACCAACAGCACATCGGTGGGCAAGGGATGGCAGCCTTTCGGTGAGGGTAGATCACCGATGAGACGTAAGGCTTTCTTCTGAATGGAGTCCAGGATAGCGAGTGTAGAAGCGGCAGCGGCACCCCAGATGTGGGAGCAGTATTCGAGGTTTGGCCTTATTTGTGAAGTATATAAGGTATAGAGATTAGCTGGTTAAAAGTATTTGCGAGCCCGGAAGAGGAAAACGAATTTCTTAGCAGTCGCTTCTGCAATTGATGTGATATGTTGGTGCCAATTGAGATTTCGATCCACAGAAATGCCAACAAGTGAAAGGGACTCATTACTTTGAATAACTTGTTCATTGTGATGGGTCTACAACTGGTGTATTTCTTATAAGATAGAAAGCAAGACTGAGATTTGGTGGAGTTGAATTGTACAAGATTTCTACTTCCCCAGTCTAATATTTTTTGGAGATCCACAGACAGAACCCTCCACGAGTCTGTGATCCTCATCTAATTGGGCTTAAGAGACAGGCTTAGAATATTGTATATTTGAGTGGGGGGTGCTGTCATCCGCGTAACTGTGAACTGGGTTGGATGTGCTAGAGAGGTCATTGATGTGGAGAAAAACAAAGTAGGGGCTAAAGCTGAACCTTGAGGGACTCCTGCATTAATTGGATACAGTTAAGAGGAATGGCTATCCACGACAACAGAAATGCTCCAGTTGGAGAGGAAATTTGCTGTCCAGGTGCATAGTTTTGGTGGTAGGCCATAGGCCGGAAGTTTATTAGGCAACGCTGCGTGCCAGACCTGTTCGAATGCTTTGGATACGTCTAGAGCAACAATCTCGGATTCACCGTGTAGTTCCATAGACTTGTTCCAAGAACGGGTGACAAAGGAAAGGTCGGCTGTTGATCTGCGCTGACGGAATCCATACTGCCTGTCATGGATTAGACTGTGTTTTCAAGAAATTTTAGTAATTCGGTGTTTATATACTTTTCCATCACTTTAGAGACGACTGAAAGGAAAGAGATAGGCCTGTAGTTGCTAGGAAGCGCTTTGGATCCTTTCTTGAGGACGTGTTGTACTCGAGTAGTTTTCCAGTTACTAGGGAATATGCTTCTATTGTAAGATGTCTGAAACAGACGAGTCAGGACAGGAGCAAGTTCTGGTGCACATTTTAGGAACAATTGCTGCGATCTCGTCAAGGCCAGAGGCTTTCCTGGTATTAAGAGAAGAGAGAAGAGAGTATCTTTCGTACCTTTTTGGTTTTGAAAATGATATGTCATTTTATGTGCAACATTGGGAACTGTTGGTGGTTGAACATTTGGAGGTGGGTTGAGAGTAGAATTGCCGGCGAACAACAAGGCAAAAAGTTCAGCCTTGCCCAGGACGGTAGAAACAATTTCATCCCCTGAAACAAGAGGTGGGAATGTGCTCTTGCAGAAATTATTCCCAATAGATTTAGCAAGAGTCCAGAAGGGTTTGGTGCCGTTGAAGCTTGAGAGGACTTTGTGTTTGATGTGGTTATTAAACGAGTTTTTTGCCTCAGAAAGAATGCGGACAGAGCGGTTCTTTTATTCTGGTCAATAAATTTGTGTTGTTTAATAGAATGATAGGACCAACTGTGTCAAATGCTTTTTTAAAATCTACAAACATTGCCAGCACATAAATATGTGCTGGCAATGATGGCTGTTGAAGTCATAGAGTTTATTACTACTTTTTTGAAATACAAACTCATGCTCATCAAATTTAAATGTTTTAGTCACAAAATCAACTATTCTAGACTTCAAGACCGTTTCTAATATGTTTGCATAAATCGTAATTAGTGATATAGGCCTTTTATTTCCAGGGTCATGGTAATCTCCTGATTTGTGAATCTGTATTACCAGTCTGCTTCAATACTTCTGGATAATCACCACTTTCTAACACTTCATTAATTAATTTAGTAATGGTTCGTAATGTAAATTCTAAAGTACATTTTAAATCTCTTGTAGTAATATTATCTATGCCAGGAGCTGTATTATCATTTAGCTCATTTATAATTCTAAGGTTTTCTTACTCATAACAAGATTTGAGATATGCAGTTTTTTCTTCAATCTGATTATCAAATTCTACACTTTTACCAGCTTTTTCCTTTTCAACTTCTTGGCCAATCTTGTACCCCAAATCAAAAAATAGTCGTTTAACTTATCGGCCATTTCTTGATCATCAGAGATTTTCTTACCATTGATTAATAAATAATCAAGTTTCTTATTATCTACATTAGTAAATTTATTTCTTAAAACATGGTTTATTATTTGCCAAGTTTTTGTTCATCTCCAATTGTACGTCCAATTTATTTTGAACAATTTTTTTCTTTAAAGATTTCCTCATATTATTGCACTTATTCGTAATTTTTTAAAATTGGTTTTCTATATGAAACTGAAATGAAATGAAAAATATGCAAACTTAATCGACCTTCTGCCTGTTTCAAAAAGTATATGGATCTTCTGCATGCCAAAAAAGATGGTACAATGTACCATATATTTTTGTTTAAGGACATTATATATAGACATTGAAGAATTTCTGTGGATGTTCAATTTTAAAATAGTTCAAAGTTCGATTGTTAATTTTAGATATACGGTTCTCGAGGTACAAAGTTTCAGCCAACGCACTTTCTTGGGTTCATTCATAGATTGGTTAAAAAAACATCGTACACCTCTATAAAATAGTAATGCAATGCATATCCAATTAAATAAATGTGTAGGTTTTTCTTGAAATCAAAGCTCTAATTCGGCAAATAAAAAAAATATATTTCCCACAATTTCTGTTTTTTTTTTTTGGCGTTGAGGACAAAGTCATATTGTGTATGACCAGTTTGTATTTTATTATTGATTAAGCATGAAAGTTATTTAATCTTAGATATACGTTAAGGTAAATAAAAAATGTCATTTGTAGATTTTAACTCAAATTCTAAGGTAAGTATTTAACATAATGTACTAAAAATGTACTGTTTGTGATGTACCTATACACAGTGGAGAAGCATCCATTAAGGCTGTTTCGCACAGCCTACCCTGTTTTATTCAGGTGCAAAATTTAAATAATGCTGTTTCATTTGTATTTAATTATGTATTATATTAAACATTTTTCATTAATGACAAAGTTTTAAACCGGATTCTGAAATTAAATGCTGCAATTGACAACACCACGACCACATACAAATAGTGGGTGGATGTAGTAGCCTATGTGGTTCAGTCTCAGCCTAGATCACAGTATTTTATAAAGCTTTAAGATCCTGAGAGGAAGCGGTGGTGAAGCTGAACGTGACAGCCGATACACTATAACACTGAGTGTTGCCTATATGTTTACCTTCTGCCTTAGACTAGCCTAGAGTCTGCTTAGTCGACTGCATCACGGCTAGACCGGTGTTGTGACAATTTACCAGTTAAATTTTTAATTTATTCGCGGGTTTTTAAAAATGCCTTTGCATTGCAGTGATGATTTAGTGGACTTCAATTTTTGAATCCAAGTCATTTTTCACAGTTATGTTTAGAGCAGGAAATTGAAATAGAAGAAAAAAGACCCACTCCTGATTTGTTAATGGAGAAAAAGGAATCGAGCGGAATATATACAAAGTTTGTGGTACAAAAACTATAAGTGGCTAGTAGGAAGTCTTAGATGAAACAAAGTGTTTTGCTTTTCTTGTTTACTGTTTTCTTCAAACACGGAGCGGTGCAAGTTAGGGCTCAGGGAGAAATGCTTAAAAAACATGACTGCAAAAATGAAGAAGTTTCATCCATACAAATTTGCCAAGGACTTAGGCCTGGTGATGAAGACAGACGTAGAATATTTTGTGAGTGGGATACGAGGCAGTGTGATGTTTATGCCCAATTTCCAAGCAAAATAATCTAGATGAAAGCGCAGTAACCAACAATGGCATTTTTAACTGTCGTATCACACATTATTGGTCCCAAGAAAATTCTCGCTTACTAAGGTCTTCTAGGCATCTGTACTGGTTTGGATTTAACATGTGGGCTGGAATTTTTGGTGCGAACATAATAAGAAGCTCAACTCTAAACGTTATTCACATCTGCTTATAAGTAATGTTGAGAATTATTTAGGAGAACTACATCTGGCAAGCACCTCTAGTTGTTGGTTTCAACACGATTGTGCCCCTGCCCATAATTCAAGAGAAGTAAATGTCTATTTATCTGAATAATTTTTTGTTGTTGTTGTTGTTCGCGCTTTTTTTGGCTGCGGATAATTATCCATTAGCCCAATATATATTTTTTTTAATACATTAATTTCTACACACTCAGCAATATCTTGGCCGGCAAGATGTACAGATATTATCCCTCTGTACTTTTTTCTTTGGGGGTATGTTAAAAACAGTCTACCAAAATGAAATTTTTAATGAAGAACAATTATGTATTTGCGTGACTGATGCGTTTGACAGTATCAGTCCAGAAATGTTGGCTAATGCTCTGGATGAAACGGTGACCAGACAAATTTTGAACACTTGCTGTAATTGCAAGCTTATTTTTAGTTTAATTATTCACTTTGTACTTTTTTAATTACCGTATTACTTTAAGCTTTCATATGGATTAAGAACGTAACATTTGCAAGAATGTCTATCATTGGAGAATGTCTTTCGTTAAATCCCCAAGTTGAACATTGGTAAAGCAGGGCTGTATTAACACAATTTTAAAATAATAGCGATTGGTAGTCCAAAAATCAATAAAATAATTATATGTTATTGAAAACAGAATAAAAAAAGGCTTCGTAATACAGCTTTAAAAATCCAGGACCATATTTAAAAAAATTGAGTTGATGGTTTCTCAGAAACTAAATGTAGGAATGAAAGTGTGTTGGTGCTACGCTGTAGAGCTGAAAAAGTGGCAATGACAAACTGATTTTCGTTGGTCAATATCTTTTCGATTAATTTAAGAAAAAAATAAAAATGAATATTTAAAAAATCAGTTTTTTTTCAAAACATCTAGAAAACCCAAAACGATAATTGATTTTTACAAACGTCGCTTACAAAACCTCATTGCGCAACTTTTTTCTAATTTGAACGATCTTGTATCTCTTATGGTTTCCGATATCCCCATGCAGTTCGTTCTTATGTGGGACACCTGTATACTGTTAGCAAAAATAAACAAATCTCCACACAATCTCTAATACATTTTTCTTGGCAAATTGTTCGCTAATGATTATGTTTCAAAGTCAAATCATAACAAATTTACTAAAATTGACTACTAAAAAGGGTTGCTTTCAAAATACAGGCATTCGTGGAAATATTTGACAATCTGTCAACGTTGCACTGATACCTTTCATTACGTCATTCCACACTTATCGTTAAAATACTGTAAGAATGTTCATGCAAAACAAGCTGGCATATACAGATACAGTATTAACAACTGAGGTATTGTTCACATTTACATAGCCCATGTTAAATACAGGCTTGGAGACTCTTTCTCTGGATTCACTATTGGTTCTCTTTTCTGTAAATGAAGGACGTATTCAGCATGTAAGCTAAATGGAGAAAATGGCCCTTCTGAATTATAGATGTTATTCATTTACAGAAAAAAAAGCGAGAGAAAGTCTCCAAGTCTGTATTTAGTATGGAACAGTTCCACCAATTAAGGGCAACAACAATCAAGGAATAGCCAATGTCTGAAATTCATTTATTAATGATGCAAAACTTTTAAACATTGCATACCTCAAGTTCTTCTTACCTCATAAAATCTTTATGAATCAATTATATTTCACATCAAGGGTAAGTTGAAAAGCTTATACGTACCAAGTCTTCAGTTCACTAAAATATTTAAGAAAGAAGAAACTAACAACTACACATAACACTATTTATTAATGCAAAAAACATACCTTATAAAATATTTACAGCATGAAATTATGTAATTAAAAGCTAAAACTACTTAAATTTTGTTAGAATCACAGAAAAATAACTTGAATGGTTTGTTTATGAACATATTAATTTCTTCTACATAATTATATAAAGCACTGCTTAGCATTTTCCAAGCGTAATTTTACATCTGAAAAACATATTCAAGGAACAAGCACAATTTCATCATTCATAAACAGAATACTCACAATAAGTAAAGATAATAAAGACACCTGGTAAACTATTTCAGTCTATAGACAAATCAATTTAGAAACAAAGTTCTTTGTATTTTTATTACTAAAGAAATAATGTATACATAATTGGTATTTTTAAGGGCAATGATATCCCAACTCTGCAGACTTAAAACTTCAAGAAAGTAATTTTGTATTAAAGCTCAATATATTTCGGTTTCTCTTGAAACCATCTTCATTGAGTAAATACTGTGAGCAATCAAAGTAATTGCTTCCACCTAATATTAGCAGCGTTTTGTAAACTTTTTGCTGTTTTTGCATTGTTCTCCTGTTCAGACTTCGACTAGTCACCGTATTTACTTTATGAAGATGGTTTCAAGATAAACCGAAATATATTGAGTGACTTTCTCTATGTTTTAAGCCCGTAGATTTTGGTCATAATTGCCCTAAAAAATACCAATAATATTAGGACGCCAATGTGTAACGACTGTTACTCCTCCTTGCCATTTATATCTATATCTATCTATCTATCTATCTATCTATCTATCTATCTATCTATCTATCTATCTATCTATCTATCTATCTATCTATCTATCTATCTATCTATCTATCTATCTATCTATCTATCTATCTATCTATCTATCTATCTATCTATCTATCTATCTATCTATCTATCTATCTATCTATCTATCTATCTATCTATCTATCTATCTATCTATATATATATATATATATATATATATATATATATATATATATATATATATATATATATATATATATATATATATATATATATATATATATATATATATATATATATATATATATATATATATATATATATATATATATATATATATATATATATATATATATATATATATATATATATATATATATATATATATATATATATATATATATAGGTCCGTTCCAAAACTCGCCTTATCCACTTTTTGTGAAAATTGAGTTATGCCACTGTTCTATGTTCGTCCGCACATTTTGAACATACCATATCGCCCCTGAAGTGGCTTTCTCCTCTAGAAATCGGTCAGTGAAAATCGTTGTTATTCCAGAACTCGCCTTCGCCACCAATCATGTTATGCCAAAGCTCGCCTTATCCTTTCAGCCAATCACAGTCGTGGATTTTTATCATGTGTTTATGTTGACTTGACAGTTCAAGAAAGCATCATAATAAAAAGCAGTTTGATTGTGTTCGTTGTCGTTGTTTATTATATATTACTGGATAATATTAATTATTATTACTGGTGATATATTCACGATAAACTTATTTTGTAACATGGAGAAAACTGTAAAACCTGTAGAACTTGGTAAAGGACGTAAGCGTTGCAGTGATCCGACTAAATGGAAGACATCTGTTGCAAAAATGAAGAGGTTGGTGAAGAAACCCTCTTCTACTATTAGCATTTAAATAAACATTTCAATATAATTTTTAGGCATTTCCCGACCACTGGAATATCCTCGATGTGGGCATAATGGAAAAACAGTCTGATGTGCAGCTCTGCAAATGGGTGACATACATCAGTTTCATTCGAACTTTTATTCTACCACTTCCAAGATTGAACAGGACAAATTTATTTTGAAATACATTCAGCCCAAAATTCCAAAGCGTGACAGGTCAATAAAACTAAATTCATCAAAAAAGCAGGTCAGTATTAGATATTTTGTAAAGTAAAGGACACAGATAATTTCCAAATGGAAATATGTCAGCATTCACTTCTTCACATACTCCATATTTCCAAAGATCGGGTACAGAGAATTGCATGTAATTATCTAGATACTGGACTACTACCCAAAGAGAATCGGGGAGGAAACAGAAATAAGCCTGAACATTACACAGATAAAACGCAATGTGTGAAGCAATTGATTGAAAAACTTAAATGCACAGAAGTACATTATTGCCGAGGTAAATCTAATTGTCAGTGATTTATCGACCAATAAATTGCTTCAAAGTATAATAATCAAGTAGTATCATCTAATTCGATGAAAGCCAAGATAACGTTTTTTCTAAATATCTTCTGCACGCAGTATAATATTGGGTTCGGTGCACCAGAAACAGACGTCTGTTCTCACTGTAGTGAATTGACTGAGAAAATGAAGTGAGAAAAATGTGGTGATGCTAAGCAAGTTTTGTTAGTACAGAAACGCGACCACAAATTGAAAGCAAAATCATTTTTTTATAAGCTACTTGAAGAAAGTTCTGATATGGTTACTTTCAGGTTCGATTGCTGGAAAAATCTAGTTAATCCAAAGATACAAGATCAAATTGCTTACTACAGCCTACAGTTATACACTTACAACTTTTCTGTGGTCAAAGGCAATTCTTGTTCTAAGTGACTAAAGGATAATAATGTATTCACATACACTTGGATGGAACATGAGTTCCATAAGGGTTCAAATGACATAGCCTCTGCAGTTTTTCACACATTGTCACTGTCTCATCTGTTAAGTGTCTCTAAAATCCGACTTCACGCTGATTGATGTGGAGGTCAGAATCGCAATACGACTATGATTGGCATGTGCATATGTTTTTTGCAAACAGTTGCTCCATCCAATATTAAAGAAATCGAATTAGTATTCTCCATAAGAGGGCATTAGTTTCTTCCTTTGTATAGACTGTTTGGCATTAGAGAAAAGAAGTTGAAGAAAATTCCAGTTATAACCAATCCTCACGACTACAATGACGTGTTTGAAGAATTTGGAACTGTGACCAAATTGGAATACTGTGGGGTAAAAGACTGGAAACAGGCTGTCAGATTCTTTAAAAAATGTTCAGTCTTGGCATTTCAAGTTTTCGCTGGCAAAGAGATTTTCATTGAAAAGCAAAATATGACCATAACAGTCAGAGGGGAAGAACATTACAATGTAGGTGAAGCTAAGTCTTTTTTCAGGCGGGGAATGAAGAAATGGTATTTATCAGCTGATATCTCCAAAGGGGTTTGTGTTAATCCCAAAAAAAATTGAAGTCAAATATTATTGGTGGCACATTTTGGAGTAAAATGGGAGGAAGATGGGAATCTGGGGTTAAGGAGTCGCGGGCCAAAGGACTCCAGGGGGCAAGCTGAGGAAGTGGAAATAACAACATAAACTCCCGATGAAGCTTTCCCCAAGACCGTCATGCGCGGTAAAAATCCGCATCCTGCACGAGGTGACCCTGCTAATAACTAAACATGACGGATCTAGACAAGGAGGTCGAACTAAACTCCCCCAATCTACGGTGTCACGTGACCCGTGCCTATGGATGGATGGCACCAGGGCGATGGTGTCGTGAACGGAACCTCTGGAGTACCAGGCAACCCTCCAGAGTAACCCGCCTTGCACCACACAGGGGGTTCTGATGGTGTGGACAGTATTTCCCCCATTCTCGTGGGAACAACATGAAGATTATAAATACATATAAAACCAAAACCAATGAGGCTCGAGGAGTGGCTCCGGCTACAGACTTGAGCCTTGAGTCTATCCCGGAAACGGAGACGAGCCAGGGTGCGGCAGCGGACTCTGGAGGTCCCACGACCGGCGTAGATACGGGGGATCAGGGGGTAGCTTCGGCCAGAGACCTGTCCCCGACACCCAAGCTGGAGGCTGGGTCCCACCGGAGGGCGGCGAGCTCCGCGGACTCCGGGGGCCCCTCCACCAGTGAGGACTCTACTGTTAGAGTAGAGGGACTGCCCCGGCAGTCCAAGCGTCTTTCCGGGGCGCAAAGAAAGAAGCTCCGGAGGGCGCAAAAAATGGCGGCCGGGACCTGGACGGTCGAGAAACCTGTAAAGGCGCAAGCGGGGAGTGCGGGTCAGAAGAGGACGCGCTCGAACTCTAGCACGCCCACTACAGACAGACGTTCCAAAAGGGCCAGGGTGCCTGTAAAGGCGCAAGAGGAGAGTGCGAGTCGGAAGACGCCGCGCTCTGGCTCTAGCACGCCTACTACAGACAGACCTCCCAAAGGAACTAAGGCCGGAACACCGGCGCAGACTGGCTCTTACAGGGAGGCTGCGGAGGGCCTCGGGATGGCGGTGATTGACAGACGCCATCCTGAGGTCACGCTAGACCAGGGGAAGGCGGACCTGATCCAGGCTGCGGTGGTAGCTGCAGTGGACTCTCTTCAGGAAGGGGAGAGCCCGCCTCAGTTCCACCGGACGCGCCTGACGGGGGGCATCCTCTGGATAACCTGTGCCGGCCCGCAGTCGCGGGACTGGCTGCGGAAAACGATCGGGGGCCTCGGTCAGATTTGGGAGGGGGCGGACTTGACAGCCGTCGAGCCCAAGGAACTCCCAAAGAGACGCAAGGTCCTCGTACGGATCCCTGACACCGTCCCGCAGGAGACGGTGATCAGCAGACTTAAGATCCAGAACCCTGAACTGGGGACGCAACACTGGTCGGTTCTAAGCAGGAAGGCAGAGGAGAAAGGACAGACGCTCGCCTTCTCGATCGACCCGACATCTTACAGAGCCCTTGAAGGAACCTCCTTCAAGGCATTCTGGGGCATGGGAAGGGTTAGCTTCCGCCCACTGGGGAAGCAATTAAGGGTTAATGGGACTTAGGTTCCTTCAGGTCAACCTCCAACACAGTAGGGCAGCCACGGCCGGACTACTAATGGCTCTGAGGAACACGGATGTGGCCCTCATCCAGGAACCGTACTCCTACAAAGGAGAGATCAAGGGACTCGGCGGAGCTAATGGAAAGCTCATCTACAGCAGGTCCAGCGAGAATCCGAGGGCCTGCATTTTTGTCAGGGAAGGGATAGAGTTTCTCCCTCTAATGAATTTCTGTTCCAGGGACCTGGCAACGATCAAAATCCGATGTGGAGGAGCGGATGGGCTGAGGGACATTACTGTCGCGTCAGCCTATCTGCCAGGGGACAGCACGGACCCTCCTCCACCCAACGAATTGGAGCAGCTGATGGTGGGTAGCAGAGCAGGTGGATGGCAGACCATCATCGGCATGGATGCGAATGCGCACCATGAGTTGTGGGGTAGCTCGGACACAAACTCTAGGGGTGAGGCACTTTTACAATTCTTTATGAAATTTAATTTAGACATATTGAATAGAGGTAATAAACCGACATTCGTCACAACACGGCGTGAGGAAGTTTTAGACCTAACAGTTTCCACCCAGTTTCTGGGTGACTTTGTTAAAAGCTGGGCTGTGTCTGGGGAAGTGAGTAGCTCAGACCACAGATACATCCGGTTTGAAATCGCCAAAGTCGAAAGAGAAACGGTATGGTACCGGGACCCCCGCAAGGCGGACTGGGAAGCCTACAGGGCAGACCTAGCTGTGGAACTGCGGGGGGTTGAGAGGGCCATAAGGGATTCAATAGACCTCGAGATTGCAGCAGTCCAATTGCGAGACGCAATTACCTCGGCCTATAACGCCAACTGCCCCCTGAAAATGAGGGTGTCCACCAGGAACGTCCCATGGTGGAACGAGGACCTCAGGCAAAGGAGGACGCAGGTTCGTAAGCTGTTTAACGCGGCCAAAAGGTCGGGAGCATGGGATGAATATAGACAGGCCCTATCGACCTATAACAAAAGACTGAGGGACGCCAAGAAGGAGTCGTGGAGGAGGCACTGCGAAGAAGTGGAAAACACGTCCGAGAGTGCTCGACTACACAAGATCCTGTCTAAGGGCCCTCAGACTAACATAGGCTCCCTTAGAACACCCACGGGAGGCTTTACAAGCTCGGGGGAGGAAACTATGGAAATTTTACTCCAGACGCACTTCCCCGGCTGTAACATAATAAACCAATCACCTCCGGACTGGGAACACTCAGAAATAGAGGCGCCTTATAGGCGGGCATCTAGAGTAGACTGGACAGTCGCTAAAGAGGTGGTTACCTGGAGCAAAATCAGATGGGCCATTAACAGCTTTAAGCCATACAAATCGCCGGGATTTGATGGAATAATGCCCATCATGCTCCAACAGGGGATAGATATACTGGCGCCGGTGCTTACCCTCATTATGAGGGCCAGCCTGGCTCTGGGGTACATTCCGAGGGCATGGAGACTGGCCAGGGTTGTATTTATTCCTAAACCTGGGCGTCCAACAGACCAGGCAAAGTCCCTGAGGCCAATAAGTCTCATGTCCTTCTTGCTGAAAACAGTGGAAAAACTGCTCGACCGGCACATTAGGGGCGGTGTACTGGAAGCATATCCTCTACACTGCGGACAATATGCATACAGAGCAGGATTCTCAACAGAAACAGCACTGCACCAACTGGTGCTGAAACTGGAGAATACGCTGGAGAACAAGGAGGTGGCGCTGGGGGCCTTCCTAGACATAGAGGGGGCCTTTAGCAACACCTCGTTCGGATCGGTTCTGGCAGCTGCCCGGGAGCGTGTAATAGAGGAGACCTGCTGCAGGTGGATCGGTTCCATGCTCAGGGACAGGGCGGTGTTCACCTCACTCGCGGGAGGGACTCTGCTGGCGGGGGTCGCGGCGGGGTGTCCGCAGGGGAGCGTTCTGTCTCCCTTGCTCTGGTGTCTAGTCGTGGACGGCCTGCTGGGGAGGCTCTCGGGAGGGGGGTATGAGGTACAGGGCTATGCGGACGACATTGTCATCATAGTCCGAGGAAAGGTCACACAGGCAGTGTGGGAGCGTATGCAGACTGCACTGAAAGTGGTGGAAGGGTGGACGGTTGATCAAGGGCTCGGGGTGAGCCCCGAGAAAGCAACCGTCGTGCCGTTTACGAGGAGGAGGAAGTGTGAAAGCCACAGAACTCTCACTCTATACGGTAGGAGCGTTCCAATGGCCAGGGAGGTAAAATATCTTGGGGTCGTATTGGACTCTAAGCTAACCTGGAATGGTCACATTGGAAAAATACTGCGTAAGGCAGTCATGACCTTAGCCGTCACTAGGCGGCTATATGGAAAAACGTGGGGACTAAGACCTAGTATGGCCCACTGGCTGTACACAAGGGTGGTCAGACCATCGTTAACATATGCGGCACTGGTCTGGTGGCCTAAGGTGACACAATCCAGTGCCAAACAAAAACTAGGCAAGATCCAAAGGATGGCTTGCCTAGGCATCACAGGGGCCATGTCTTCAACCCCAACAGCCGCCATGGAGGTGTTGCTGGATCTACCCCCCCTACACTTCGTTATTATGGGAGAGGCCAGGCTAGGACTATACAGACTAGCCTGCAATGGTAGACTGAAGATCAACCCAGGCTTCAGGGGCCACTGCAAAATTCAGGAGATCGTGAAGGAACCCATGCTTGAAATGAGGTCAGACTTCGCGAGCCCGCGAATGTGCAGGGAAAACAACTTCACAGTGGAAATCCCTGATCGCGGGGCATGGCGGGAGGAGACACCGGGCATACCACGGGACGCGCTCGTCTGGTTCACGGACGGATCTGGCGGGGAGCGTGGGACGGGGGCAGGTGTTTACTCGGAAGGACCGAGGGTAAGTCACAGTATTTCCCTCGGAGCCCATGCAACGGTGTTTCAGGCCGAGATGTACGCCATCCTGCACTGTGTGCGGGAGAACAAGAGGAGGGGCTACACCAACAAGCGGATCCTCATAGCCACAGACAGCCAGGCAGCCCTTAAGGCACTAAGTAGCCCACGGGTAAATTCCTGGCTGGTGAGTGAGTGCCGAGACGAGACGAGCGACCTGGCTGGGCAGAATGAGGTGACCCTCATCTGGGTGCCGGGTCACTCGGGGGTCAAAGGCAATGAAGAAGCTGACAGTCTCGCAAAGAGGGGGTCAGCAGAACCATTTATGGGACCAGAACCGGCTCTGGGCGTGTCAAAGAGGACTGCCAGGGGAGCGATTAAGTCCTGGGTCAGAAACCAACACAAGGTGTACTGGGCGGACTGTCCAGGGCTCAGACATGGAAAGTCAATAATTGACGGACCCAGTTCAAAGAGAGCTGTGGAGCTGCTAAACCTTAGCAGAGGACAGCTCAGAAACACAACAGGTCTCTTGACGGGACACATGGCCGTCAAGAAACACCTACATAAAATGGGGCGGTTCGAAGGGGACCTCGCATGCAGACTCTGCGGCGAGGGGGAGGAATCAGCCCAGCACATCTTGTGCGAGTGTATAGCTCTGGACCGGAAAAGACAACTGATCTACGGTCACTCTAGACCGGAGACAGAGCAATATAAAACTTCACCCTACCAATCGCTGTGCAGACTAGTTCAAGGCACAGTGATTTTGGAATGGGTGGAGTAAGACTAGGGGTATGCACAATCAACCAAGGGTTGCGGTGCTATCGGGGCGGCAAGGCCGCGGACGAGCCCTGAGGGAACAAAAAAAAAAAAAAAAGATGGGAATCTGGTTTTCTTCAAAACCTTCTTGGACACAGAAAGAGCTACTCTGATGGACACTCAAGTTGGGGCAGAAACCTCTGAAGAACCCCAAGAGTTTTGTGAGCAGATACCAGAAGAATAAGCGGAGTACAGTCAGTTCATCAAAATATAGGTAGATTTTCGAAATATTTCCAGCAATTTTGTGAGTTTATCTGATGTACTTTGTGTTTCCTGTGTAGCAGGATTTTGTAATTTACTGAAATGAAAAATAAATAAAATTGCAAAATCTACTTTTCATTAGCTCTCCAAAAATTCCCTTTCATTCGATTAAGTCGCTCCAAAACTTGCCAAATCCAAAGTGTCATGCCAAAACTCGCTATGCTCAAATTGAAAATTCATTTTCCAAGCTTATTAAATATATTATTATTTAAATAACCACTGGATATGTAACCCACAATCCCAGTCAATTGCTAAAATGTGACAAACCCTTCAAATACCTAGAAATAATAATCTCAAACGTCTTTCGTGTTTCCTGCACATTTCGCAAAGGTGGACAAGGCGATCTTTGGAATGGACCTCCTCATATATTATACATATAATATATGCATATATATATATATATATATATATATATATATATATATATATATATATATATATATATATATATATATATATATATATATATATATATATATATATAGAGAGAGAGAGAGAGAGAGAGAGAAAGAGAATGAATTTCTTTCTATTAATAAATTTCATAAAATCAACCTTTTTTTAGATATTTGAGGTTAAGTGGAGCATTGCTCGCAAGATAAAAACCTGCGAACATTTTTTCTCCTATTGAATTTTTTGTAAACAACGGCTTTCAGGTTACCCCAGCGAAAAACATCCATTGGGTCTAAGTCAGGAGACTGTGCTGGCCACCTGAAAACTTCATTAGCACCCAACCACTTTTGAGAAAATTTCTTGTTTAAATAGTTTTGTACTGTGATTGTGTTATGTGGAATTGCCCCATCCTGATGGTTGTAAGTCAATTTCTCTATATTCTAAGAAAACATGACTCGCTAAAGCTGCAAATTCATTTCTTAGAAAATTTAAATAAAGCTGCAAATTCATTTCTTAGAAAATTTAAATAACGTTCACCAGTCAGAGTGATTTCATGAAGGTATGGACTCACCATGTTGGCATTCAAAATTCCACATCAAACCTTGACTGCAAAAATGCATCCATCTGGGATTATTATCAGACCAGTGTCTGCAATTGTTCCTAATAATTGCGCCATTATTATGAAATCTACTTTCGCCATGCCATAAAATATTATTGAATAAGTTATTATTCTCCTCTGACAATTGAGCTACGAAATCAAGCTTGTACTGCTTATCGCCGGGTCTTAAACGATTGTGAAGATTAACTTTATAAAGAAAATACTTATTTCTCTTCAAAATCTTTTGGCAAGACATGATGGAAACTTTGACTGGACTTGTAATTGTTTTAGGGATGTGTGAGGATCATTATTAACAATCTGCAATCTATGTGCTGCTTTTGGTCAGATGTCACAGTTTCTCCTCAAACTTTTGTTTCTTAAAACTCCCCTGATTTCTTAAGTTTTCACATAAACTTACAAATGACTTTAAAATCTGCTTTTATTGTTTTTCATTATTTGCTTGCGTTAAAAGATAAAAACTTGTGAATTTTACTATCTATTGAATTTATATCTATAAAAGTGAATATAATAGAAACGTCACTTCTCACAGCCTTCTAATAGTTCCTAATGTGAACTTCCCTTCCATCATGCATACAGTATTTTTATGTTATATCTATACAATCTCAATTTCAGGCATATGGTTGCATTTAAAAAATTGCCTAAAATTAGATCATCTTTCTGACTAAAACAAAATAGTGTCCTATTTGAATTTTTAAAAATTAGTAATTTCTGACAAAACCGGAAGTTGAACAGTACCCTGACAAGTGGTTTACTACTATTGACTTAATTATGTAAAATATTCCACAGAACCTAGTGTTCAGTACTTGTATTAAAAAAGTTACAGACGTTTTTATCTTGTGCACGTAACTTTAAATATCTAAAAAAACAGTTGATTTAATGAAAGTTGAATAAAAACAAATTTTTTGAAAATTCAATTCACTATCAAATGCAGCGTATTTCAATCATCTGAGGATCAAAAGGTTACTTTGCACAGCAGCACGATCTACATGTGCGATAATAAAAACAATTTTTTATGGATTCTTAATCTAACACCTTTTACAATTAAAAAAGATCCCTGTATATTTTATTGGATAATGGTCAATGTGGTGAGACTTCATTTCTGATTAATATACAAATTTTGTGAAGCTCATCAGGTGTCTTTATTGTACTTTAAAATCTAGAGCTAATAGAGAGAATAAAGTGTTTTTTTTATCTACAAAGGGCTCGCAAGAAATACACATAAAATAAAACAAATAAACTTTTACAGAAAGAAGCGGAAGGGGGTTAGCAGTTTCAAGTCGAGCTGGGAGGGAGCTTCAACTAACATTTTTGTAGTAATCAAAAAAAGGATATCACACGATCTTAAAATTGACATAATACATTTTCCATATTGTAGCTACACTTATTCACCTTGCTGTACTCCTTTTTAATCTTTTTGTTTTTCAACATTTTTGATTAGAATTTAACGACTTTGTTTCTTGCTTCGTTTACTAGAAACTGTCGACACGATCACAAATAACCATGTATCGTTTTCCTTCTAAACATATTTGAAATTGAAAATTTTGTAATTTCATATTAGTGGCCATTTAGTTCCGCAACTTTTTCCCTTTACCCCCATTTAACCAAAACTGTACCTACCACGTTTTCCGAGATCCTAATGATAGCCATCCTTATCTTGGACACACTGTATAAAGAGGATTTTTCTCTGAGCAAATATTTGGAGTAAGTAGCTGCCTTTGTTGGGTTGGGGTGTCAGGAGTAAAAGAGCGGTCAATCTATCTCGCGGGATGCATGCATTAGCACGGCTCAGGAATGTCTGAAGGAACGGTTCACATCTTAGTTGTGCAATCCATCATAATTATATTTCTCCCCAGCGAAGCTGTGAAAATAACAGGCATTTTGCAGATTGACGTTATAGTTCCACAGGCGAAGCACTGTCAAAACCACGTGTTTTTACCTGACAAAAGAAGTTCAGGTAAGGCTGTGAAGTCTCTTACCCCCCCCCCCCCATTTTGTTATTATGGGGGAGGCCAGGCTAGGACTATACAGACTGGCCTGCAATGGTAGACTGAAGATCAACCCAGGCTTCAGGGGCCACTGCAAAATTCAGGAGATCGTGAAGGAGCTCATGCTTGAATTGAGGTCAGACTTCGCGAGCCCGCGAATGTGCAGGGAAAACAACTTTACAGTGAAAATCCCCAACCGCGAGGCATAGCGGGAGGAGACGCCGGGCATACTACAGGACGCACTCGTCTGGTTCACAGACGGATCCGGCGGGGAGCGTGGGACGGGGCAGGTGTTTACTCGGAAGGACCGAGGGTAAGTTATAGTATTTCCCTCGGAGCCCATGCAACAGTGTTTCAGGACGAAATGTACACCATCCTGCACTGTGTGTGGGAGAACAAGAGGAGGGGCTACACCAACAAGCAGATCCTCATAGCCACAGACAGCCCTTAAGGCACTAAGTAGCCCACGGGTAAATTCCTGGCTGGTGAGTGAGTGCCGAGACGAGACGAGCGACCTGGCTGGGCAGAAGAGGTGACTCTCATCTGAATGCTGGGTCACCCCGGGGTCAAAGGCAATGAAGAAGCTGATAGTCTCGCGAAGAGAGGGTCAGCAGAACCATTTATGGGACCAGAACCGGCTCTGGGCATGACAAAGAGCACTGCCAGGGGAGCCATTAAGTCCTGGGTCAGAAACCAACACAAGGTGTACTGGGCGGACTGTCCAGGGCTCAGACATGGGAAGTCAATAACTGACGGACCCAGTTCAAAGAGAGCTGTGGAGCTACTAAATCTCAGCAGAGGACAGCTCAGAAACACAACACGTCTCTTGACGGGACACATGGCCGTCAAGAAACACCTGCATAAAATGGGGCGGTTTGAAGGGGACCTCGCATGCAGACTCTGCGGCGAGGGGGAGGAATCAGCCCAGCACATCTTGTGCGAGTGTAAAGCTCTGGACCACAAAAGACAACTGATCTATGGTCAGTCTAGACCGGAAACAGAGCAATATAAAACTTCACCATACCAATCGTTGTGCAGGCTACTTCAAGGCACCGTGATTTTGGAATGGGTGGAGTAAGACTAGGGGTATGCACAATCAACCAAAGGTTGCAGTGCTATCGGGGCGGCAAGGCCGCGGACGAGCCCTGAGGGGAAAAAAAAGGCCGTGAAGGGGCCGAAAATAAGAGTATCGATCGTCATCCATGAACGAGCATTACGGAAGCAAATAGGCACACCATTCATGATCTTACTGAAGACGACTGACGCTTGTCGGTTTCCGAAATTTCTGCTGAGGTCGGAATAAGTTATAGAAACACTGAACCCACCAACACAAAAGACTTTGGATTCTGTAAAATTCTTGTCCGGTGTGTTCCTCGTCTGTTGATTGCAGAACAGAGAAGTTTGCAAATCTGTGTTGTGCTCTCCGCATAGTTTGGGAAAAAGGAAACATTATAACCTGTGATGAAAGTCGAAACAAGCCAGTATGGAGTGTCGAAGAAAGAGTGAGGCTGCGCCAGTAAAAACAAAGACTCGGCTGTCAGCTGCCAACATGCTTGTGGCTGTTTTTGACCGGCATCGCGTTTTGCACATTGAGTTTTTGTACGAACATTGCACCATGAATGCAACAGGCTACAGCAACTTTTGCATGAGGTTACACTTGTTTATTGCCGCAAACTATGTGGCTGACCGATTCGAGATGTGATTCTTCATCACGACAAGGCTCGTCTATATGGCAGCGCTCACACGACAAACATTAGACCAAATACATTGGACATCACTAAACACCCTCCCTACAGTCCTGACCAATCACTGTGTGATTTTCATCTCTTTGGGCCACTTCAAGAAGAATTGGGAGGCAAACAATTCGCTGACGACGATGTAGTAGAGCACTTCGTAGGCAATTGGCTACTGACACAACCTTCATCATTTTACAACGATGGTATCACAGTTTTTGAATATCGGGTCGCTATGACTCGAAGGATTATGAATGTACAGGTGGACAAAGAGAACAGGAGGGTGAATAATAAGAAAATAATTATAGTCATCTATAAAAAAATTAAATAGCAGAACTAATATTGGGGTATAAATAAGCTTGCAAACACAACTACTGCTACGTATCAAGCAGAAATATATACAAATCATCTAAAAGCACAGAAAATAATGCAATACAAAGAATAAAAATATTCTTCAACAGCCAACTGGCATTTGAAACTTAAATTTCTAATAATAAAACTTACAATTTCTACTAATCCAACTTAAAAACATATCAAATGCAATGAAAAAAATATATTTAAAAAGAATAATTGATTGTGATTGCCGTAAATTGTTAAGAGTTTCAATTCAATGAAGAAACTAAACCTACTGGAAAATATATAAATATTTTAAATGGTATTTAACCATCCAACATAAATCTTGAGCTTATAGTGGAATAGTTTGGATTGTTGACCCACTAGTTTTTGAAAAATAATTGACAATCATGCACACAGGACACAATTTAAATCATATAATTTTGCAATATCTCAAGAAACCTGTTACAATATTCATATGAAGACAGGAAACATTAAAACAAAGACATCATGTGAGGCCCATTAATAAAATAGTTAAAAATTAAATTGAAATTACTGGTAATACTTACAGATCTTTATTTTAAATTTAAATATGACTCTTTAACACAAAGTATTACCAATAATTTTTTTATAAGTAGAAATTACCTTTAATTTTATTATCACTGAGATCAAGAGTAATTAAGGTACCAGGCTGACTTCCAGAAATTTGTTCTTTTATACAAACATCATCTTTACTGCAAGTCGTTTGTGCAATAACTGGTGTAGCAATTGGTGTATTGATTATAGATTTCTGAAACGTCTGATTTGACTGAATAATCGTCTCATCTAATTCTGTGTTTTCAATATTGTTTGTATTAGAACTACTATCAGGTTGTTGAATATTTTCACAATTTGTCGAATTGCAGGTCTCTCTTGGTTGGGAAATTGTCAGCAATAATTCTGTATTAACCCTGTCACTATCATCAATTTTTTTAAGCGTAACTGGTTGCCCCAAAGTGACAGCTGTCAAGCCGTGAGAATTTGAAGGCAGAATCACAGGAGATTGGGCGTTTACATTAGTTATATTTTGTGATGATATTCCTGATATCGGTTGAATAGCAGAATACTTCACTGTAGGAACTCCAGTTTTTCTATTCTGATTCAAAAAGCTTTGAAATAAAAGCATATTGGGACCAGACCTAGCTGGAACTGTTGCTAATATTTTACTTCCACCAGATACTACGGCAATCTGTTGTCCACCTTTAACCATTGAAACAGGCATTATATAATTTCCAGGCACCAGTACTGCTGTATTTGGCATTTTTAAAGCTTCTCCTACACTAGAGTCTGCAATTATTAAATTTCTAGTCTGACTATTACCAGCTTCTGTCAAAATCAACTGCTGTCGAGAAGAAGTACTGTCATTCGATTCAGAAGTAGTTTGAATTTGTTGCTGCTGTTCATCTTCTTGAACAGACAATTGCACAACACCACAAGAGCTATCTTCACTACCCACTGTTTGTTGGTCTTCCAAGTCAGCTTCTGAAACAACGCTACTACACTGACCTGTCTTTTTAGATCCAGAGCTCTTTTTTCTTTTAGAATTCTGACTTGGGTTTGTTGGGGGATTCGATCTTCTTCTAGGAGCTGGCTTATTATTAAGATCAGGGGAATTCCTCAACTGTTCTGCATACTCTGCTAAAATATCGAATATTCTCTGAGTAGTATGCTCATCTTCTTGTGGTTTTTGTTGTGGTTTGGGTATTGGAGAAGTCTTTGATGCATTGATAGTAGGATTTTTAACAGTCTTCCCTTTAGAGCTTTTAACAGTTACTTTTGGCAGGGTTGTAGGTGTGGGTGCTGGAGTTACACAAGGACTAGAACTGCCCTGTGAAGTTACACTTAATGCAGGTGAAGCTGCAGGCTGTAAGTTACAATAACTACTGACAACAACAACAGGCGATAGCTGGGTATATTTTTGGCCCTGATTTAGATATGTTACGCTTATTCTCTGAGGTGCTTCTGACGTTTCACCTGTGGAATTTGGTTCAGATGGGGTACCAGTACTACTCCTTTCTTTTATCTGCTTATAAACCATGTCAAATTCTCTTAATTGTTCTAAGGTTGTGGAACTTAAATTTGACTGGGGACTTGTGCGTATTACATTTGAAGGGATTTGTAATATTGGTTTTACAATTCTTGTAGTTTGTAACAAATTTGGACGAGTGGTGACCTGAACTTTTGTACCAGCTTCCTCTGAAGTTGAATCACCATCAAACTGAGCTTCAGAAACCTTTTGCTTTCCATTTAAAGCCGCTGCTAGTAAAGCACTCATTTTACTATGTATTACAGTATCTTTAACTAACGATATCTGGTCAGAATTTGAGGTTGCTATGCGAAACACCTGTCCTCTACCTGGTGGTAAAAGATTTATTGCTTGTCCAACTGGCATTTGCCTAGTATATATCACACCTCCCTGGATTGGTTGAATATTTACAGATGAATTTTTAAGTAGTGGCTTTTTAGCAGTGTCAGTAGCAGTAGTGCCTGTTGTTTCACCACTTGTACTGCTTGCTTCTACCATTTCTGTATTATTTTGATAGACAGATTTCCCAAAAGCATGCTGAAATTTTGGCAGTGTAGATTTACATATAAGTTGTAAAATAGTTCCCTGTCCTGGAGATGGTGCGGTTACCACAGTCTTTACAGTTGGTGTTGTCACATTTTTGTTAGAGCTGACAGCTGCTGTCCCAGTTTGTTCAGACGAAGTTATCGTTTTAGGAACATTATTAACCTAAAAATTATGAGAATATCATGGAGGTATCTAAAACCAAATATACAATTTTTATATTTTTCACACACCAAGCAAAATTCCACCACCATATAAAACTATAAGCAAACAAGTTTAGTGCAAACAGCAACGAACAACTATATCTACTGAAATATAAATTAATATATGTACACAAGAAGATAATACTAAAGCAAATTTATAGCACCCAGCACTCAGTTAATTTAACTGGCAGCTTTAAAGAATCAAGTATTTACTTAAGCATGTATTTATCAAATATATTTGTGTTATTTTAGTAACATAATAACATATAACAATACAATGCCAAATGTTCTGGAAGTAAACAGGGCTGGCACAAAAGGGTTTTCTATTATCAGACAACAGGGATTAAATCATAATTTTCTGCAAAGAAGACTGGTAAAAATCCAGTTAGTAATTACCAATTTGAAGCCTCAGTGGTCCAGGGGCAAAAACGTGTGCGTATGAACCGAGTGGTAATGGGTTTGATTCCCAGGGTTTCCCTTTCACTTTTTCAGTACATACTGTAATAAATTAACATCAACCGAGGTTCTGGCATTGTATTTGAGCAAGAGGAATGTCCGCACGTTTCGCCCTTCGGAGGGGGCGTAAAGCCGTCAGTCCTGTGTCCATGCGATGTTGGACACGTTAAAGATCCCTATCCTCTCTACAGAAAGGTAGTGTTTCTCCTTTTCCACAAAATTTTTATATCAAGTACGTTGTATCTTAAGCCTACCAATTTATCAACAGAGCTGGCATTACTAAAGAAAGAACCTAATTTAAAGCATAATATCCCGTCTCAATTTGGCATTATGTTGTTATGATGGTTTATTATTTTAATAAATGGTTAACAACAACAAAAAATGGTATTGATTATCTCACGGTCAGCTTTCAGAAAAATATTTTCAGAATCATGCTTAGAACCACCGCTGTATGCATAAACCACAAAATAAATGTTGTGGTTTCAACCCACAAGAAAGGTACCGGACCCAGAGCAGATATGGGTGGGTGCTGGACAAGGAAGAAGATTACAAGTAAATGTGGGTGTAAAATGCGAAGAAAAAAATATTCATTGATTGTTGTTGTCCTTACTTGGTGAAACTTGTCCATACTACATACAGACTTGGAGACTACTTCTCTGGCTTCACTGTTGGTTTTTGTAGGTGAAGGACAGTTAGCTCACACGCTGGCTACGTCCTTCACCTACAAAAATCAACAGTGAAACCAGAGAAGTAGTCTCCAAGTCTGTATGTAAAAAAAAAGCTTACTTGTAGTTCTATAAGCTGCTTTTTTTACATTTTGCAGTTATACTTCATTTTTATACACACAGCACCACCCCTATTCGCTCTGGGCCGAGTAATTTTCTTCGAGGTTGAAACCACAACATTTATCTCATGGTCTATGCATACAGGTGTAATTGTAAGCATATTTCCAGAAAAAATTAAAAGCAGACATTGTACCATCGCCCAATTAAAAAGCTAGAGGAAATAGGTAAAATAGCTCCCAAAAAGATGAGTGAAGATTGAAACCTGTGATGAGCACTGATAAGTACAATTTGGAGAACCCAATTTATCACAATACAGTTTTTAGACCCGACGATCATTTCACTAACAAAGTGTCATCAAGAGATTAATAAACTGCATTCATTCATCATTTATTCATTCCCTTGATGACGCTAACTTTGTTAGCGAAACAATCGTCGGGTGTAAAAACTGTATTGTGATGATTTGGGTTCTGCAAATTGTACTTATCCCAAAAAGATATAGCATAGGCCACAAAAAAAGTCTCAATTTTTTAGGCAGGTATTGGGAAGAAAGAGTAAAAAAAGAGGCATGTACAAAAGAACCATTGGAGCCACAGCTCTGAGAGGCAAAAGGCCTATATGACTCACTAAGCAATCTACAATCCCTAGAAGTGTTCATTTCCATTATAAGCTGGAGCGACTGTGATAGCTAACAGCGTGAACAATTGGAAACTTTCACTGGATGTATAACTGGCTTTAGAAATAAATAATTTAAATAATTCTGATGAAAGTTATTCAATAATACCTCAAGCGATTATAAAACTTCTTTATTTTATGAACACATATTAATTTCCTATTTCATTATTAATAAATCCAGAAAAATTCTTAATCATGGTTTTCAGTCTTGGAGCGGGTGAGATGGAGAGAATGCGTCTGGAAATGGATGGTGCTATTCTCCTGGCTAGGAGTTTGGGTTTGCTTGTAGATTTAGATTTGCATTTCAGGGATCATACCTCTATGTATTTAAAAAAATCCTTCTATGCCCTAAAACTCATTCATACACAGACACGCAGCTTGGATAATGATCTTAAATTATTATTATGTGATAGTCTTGTTCTGTCACAATTGAACAATTGTGACGCTATTTATGGACCTTGCCTCGACAGTATTTGTACTCGAAGGATTCAGATGCTTCAAAATTAATGTCTTCGGTTAAGGTATGGAATGAGATGTCGGCAACGAATATCAAATAAGTGAGCATAAGCCGATTGGCTCAACATGTATAATAGACGAATTTTACATATGCTATGTTTCTATTATAAAATAATAAAGGCCGGAGCTCCTCGCTATCTACACAATCGTCTGACATTTCGAACGGATGTTCACAATTTGAAGATCCATCGTAAGACATTACTAGCTATTCCCAAACATAAAAGAGTTGTTTAAAAGGTCCTTTTCATATAACATTACGTCTCTCATTAGCTCCTTCGCTGTGGTCAACTCTGACAGTTCTGTTCACACATTTAGAGATCATTTCAAGCAAATCCTGTTTGAAGGGTAAACTAAACTGTAAGAGTGTGTTAATATGTTGTTAATTTTGTGTGCTGCTAGGTTTTGTGTGCTATTGCGGGATCACAAAATATTTTGTGAGTAAGGCAGCAGTGGAAGAACAGAGTTCCGTTTTTACACTGAACATCTGAAACTATATGCCTTTTGATCTGCTGCATTCGAATTAGGAATATAATTAATTAATATATGTAAAAGGTGTAGAATGTATGCTGACAATAAATGTGAAGTGTGAAGTGACTACAAAATATATGCTAAATGTATCCCCATAAAGTTTGGATGTTGCTGTGGACCATGCAAAAATGGAAAAGCATTTTGCAAAATTCTAGGAAACCATAAATTATAGAAACATACAATCAAACTGAAGATTCAGTTGATGTTTGTTTAAATGTGTTCTGGACTGGCGACTTTGAGAAAAACAAGGCGACGGAGTTTACGTTTTTTTATGGGATGCTAAAGATTGTGGGTATAAACCTTTAGGTTACATTTTACTGAACAGAAAAACTTGTATGACAGTTTACAAAATCCTAATCAAACCCAGACTGCAAGGTGTGCTAAGGAAAACGACTCCAATTTTACAGCATTCGATTCGTGTATATACAGCAAGAATTCTGGAGAGACCTACTGAAGGAAAAGTTGCTTTAAGGGATCACTGTGCATTGTTGCAATCTAGTCTGGAGAGGATTAATAACTGATCTGTTATCAACAAACTGTGATCATTTACTATTATTAATTTGACTACAGCATTAAAGATACCACACTTCTTAACGCTTGAAGGGTCGTTCGCAAAAATTTTACCCTTTTCAAATTTGATATAACATTCGAGTGCCGCATTCAAATTAGAATCTGTTGAAAGCTTTTGCAAGCACGATGATTTCACTGTCAGCCCGTTGTTCTGAACAACATCAGGTAATTCACATAAATTTTATACAGCGTGTTGAACAAATAATTAAAATTTTCTATACCGTCAAGAAGCTCACGTTTCAAAAACAAATTGTATTTCTTAAATTGTAATATTTACTTTTAATTCAGGAAATATTTTAGTAAAATCGAGGACAATGACGGCTGAAGCTGAAACTTAAGGGTTTGCAGAACACTCTTCTTGCGAGATTTCCTTTACATAACCCGTATTGCTTTCAGGTTCTTTGCCTAAATGATGCCAATTTTGACGTTTCAAATCGCAACTTTGGTGTTTTGAGGAAAACCCCACTTTTTTCCCATTAAATGCCTGTTATTTTTCTGTGTTTCAACTTACAGACATACATTTTGGTACATGGGTCACTTTTATAATACAAACACACGTACCAAATTTGGTTACCCTTACTTTGTTATTTCCGGATCGAAAAAAATTTCCAAAGAAAACACCAAATTTTCCGAGAAAACCTGTGTCGATTTTCCTGGCTGACGAAACAGTCCAAGCCACTTGCAAAAAGAAGTACCAAATTTGATCAAAATCGGCCCTTTGAGTAATCGGTGTGATACACACACACACACACACACACACACACACACACACACACACACACACACACACACACACACACACACACACACACACACACACACACACACACACACACACACACACACACACACACACACACACACACACACACACACACACACACACACACACACACACACACACACACACACACACACACACACACACACACACACACACACACACACACACACACACACACACACACACACACACACACACACACACACACACACACACACACACACACACACACACACACACACACACACACACACACACACACACACACACACACACACACACACACACACACACACACACACACACACACACACACACACACACACACACACACACACACACACACACACACACACACACACACACACACACACACACACACACACACACACACACACACACACACACACACACACACACACACACACACACACACACACACACACACACACACACACACACACACACACACACACACACACACACACACACACACACACACACACACACACACACACACACACACACACACACACACACACACACACACACACACACACACACACACACACACACACACACACACACACACACACACACACACACACACACACACACACACACACACACACACACACACACACACACACACACACACACACACACACACACACACACACACACACACACACACACACACACACACACACACACACACACACACACACACACACACACACACACACACACACACACACACACACACACACACACACACACACACACACACACACACACACACACACACACACACACACACACACACACACACACACACACACACACACACACACACACACACACACACACACACACACACACACACACACACACAGACAGACAGACACACACAGACACACACACACAGACACACACAGACACACACAGACACACACAGACACACACAGACACACACAGACACACACACACACACACAGACAGACACACACAGACACACATACATACATACATACATACATACATACATACATACATACATACATACATACATACATACATACATACATACATACATACATACATACATACATACATACATACATACATACATACATACATACATACATACATACATACATACATACATACATACATACATACATACATACATACATACATACATAGATATATATATATATATATATATATATATATATATATATATATATATATATATATATATATATATATATATATATATATATATATATATATATATATATATATATATATATATATATATTAAAATTGAAACTAACCTAGGATATGGGTTCTAGAGGGCCTAGTTTGTGCTCATTTGAAGAAATTTTTTCAAAATTCAAAAGTCGGGATGTCCTCAATAGTGAATTTTTTTAAAGAAAATTCAGTAAAAAGGGTACAATTTTTGCGAGCGACGCCTTGAGTGTTGAGTAGTGTATATTAAATCAAATTCACTCATAAATATTGTTTCTTCCAATACCAAATAATTTTATTAACCTTATATATTTCTATTTTTCCTACATTTCTAAAAAGTTGTGAAAATTACGAATGCTTAACTTTAGCCTTAATAAATAGTGAAATATGCTTTGTGCTTTAGGGTTCATTGATAAAAATGAGTATCAAACTAGCACCATTAATAATTATTCGATGAAATATGTACATAATGTGATTCTATTAAAGAAATAAAGATATTTCCAATCTAAAGAAACTAAAAGCTACATTCACCAAAACACTTTATAAAAACACACAACTACACTGTGCACATCAAAATACCCAAAGCTTCTTTTACGAAAAATACACAAGCTAATGACAAAAAGTAAATAAAAAAATTACAGTGCCTACATCACCACTAAATGCTACCCATTGCACATTGGTTTTAATTATATAAGTAACTGAAAACAATGTTTCTATTTCTAAATTGATGATGTACGTATGTCTAATCTATTATGCCAAAAAATATGAAAGTTACGAGGGCGGATGAAATACAAACCAGAATTAAAAACAAAAAAATATATAGACACAGTAAGAAAATGTTTGAATACATCTTATTTTTCTAAGTACTCTTCCCTTTTATCAATACATTTTTCCCAAAGAATTGGAAGTTTTTCAATGCCATTAAAGAAAAATCAATTTGGTCATGCTCTAATTAACTACGCTAAAACGCTTCCACGTCTTGGCCGCACCAGAACGGCATCCTCCAAGTTTTTCTTTAAGTGGTCCAAACATGTGGTAGTCACATGGTGATAAATCCGGGCCATATGGCGTATGTTTAAAGTGTTTTCCAATGGATTGTTTTCAATTTTTCTTGGGTCAAAGCAGCAGTATGTGGCCAAGTGTTGTCGTGGAGAAGAATCTGCAGATAGCCAAATCTTGTCCTATTTGCCGAAAATCAAGTTTTTCTTCATCAAGGAGCGGTCAGTAGTAGGCGACGTTAACTGCATGCCGCTCATGAAGGAAATCAATGAATAGTACAATCCCAAAAAACAGTGGCAAGAACTTTGCTTGCAGAAAGACGAGTTTTGGCTTTTCGATATGAAGCTTCTCCAGGTTTTTGCCACTGCATGCCGGCTTGTTTATATTTCAGGGTGTAATGCTGTACCCAGGGGTCAAGGAGTCGTGGGCCAAAGGAGTCCAGGGGGCAAGCTGAGGAAGTGGAAACAACAAAATAAACTTTCAATGAAGCTTTCCCCAAGACCGTCATGTGCAGTGAAAAGCCGCATCCTGCACGAGGTGACCCTGCTGATAACTAAACACGACGGATCTAGACAAGGAGGTCGAAGTAAACTACCCCAATCTACGGTGTCACGTGACCAGTGCCTACCGATGGATGGCACCAGGGTGATGGTGATGGCGACCGGGACGTGGACGGTCGAGAAACCTGTAAAGGCGCAAGAGGGAGTGCGAGTCAGAAGAGGACGCGCTCGGACTCTAGCACGCCTACTAGACAGATGTCCCAAAAGGACCAAGGCCGGAACACCGACACAGACTGGCTCGTATAGAAAGGCTGCGGAGGGCCTCGGGATGGTGGTGATTGACAGACGCCATCCTGGGGTCACGCTAGACCAGGGGAAGGCGGACCTGATCCAGACTGCGGTGGTGGACTCTCTTCAGGAAGGGGAGAGCCCGCCTCAGTTCCTGTGACCTAACCTGTGCCGGCCCGCAGTCGCGGGACTGGCTGCGTAAAACGATCGGGGGCCTCGGTCAGATTTGGGAGGGGGTGGACTTGACAGCCGTCGAGCCCAAGGAACTCCCGAAGAGACGCAAGGTCCTCGTACGGATCCCTGACACCGTCCCGCAGGAGACAGTGATCAGTAGACTGAAGATCCAAAACCCTGAACTGGGGACACAACACTGGTCGGTTCTAAGCAGGGAGGCAGAGGAGAAAGGACAGACTCTCGCCTTCTCGATCGACCAGGCGTCTTACAGAGCCTTTGAAGGAACCTCCTTCAAGACATTCTGGGGCCTGGGAAGGGTTAGCTTCCGCCCACTGGGGAAGCAATTAGGGGTTAATGGGACTTAGGTTCCTTCAGGGCAACCTTCCACACATTAGGGCAGCCACGGCTGGACTACTGATGGCTCTGAGGAACACGGACGTGGCCCTTATCCAGGAACCGTACTCCTATAAAGGAGAGATCAAGGGAATCGGCGGAGCTGCTCATCTACAGCAGATCCAGCGAGAACCCAAGAGCCTGCATTTTGTCAGGGAAGGGATAGAGTTCTGCCTTTAATGAATTTCTGTTCCAGGGACCTGGCAATGATCAAAATCCGATGTGGAGGAGCGGATGAGCTGAGGGACATTACTGTCGTGTTAGCCTATCTGTCAGGGGACAGCACACACCCTCCTCCACCCAAGGAATTGGAGCAGCTGATAGTGGGTAGCAGAGCAGCTGGATGGCAGACCATCATCGGCTTGGATGTGAATGCGCACCATGAGTTGTGGGGAAGCTCGGACACAAACTCTAGGGGTGAGGCACTTCTAGAATTCTTTATGAAAATTTATTTATACATATTGAATAGAGGTAATAAACCGACCTTCGCCACAACACGGCGTGATGAAGTTTTAGATTTAACAGTATCCACCCAGTTTCTGGGTGACTTTGTTAAGAACTGGGCTGTGTCTGGGAAAGTGAGTAGCTCAGACCACAGATACATTCGGTTTAAAATCGCCAAAGTTTGATGGAATAATGCCCATCATGCTCCAACAGGGGATAGATATACTGGCGCCGGCGCTTACCCTTATTATCTGGGCCAGCCTGGCTCTGGGGACATTCTGAGGGCATGGAGACTGGCTAGGGTTGTATTCATTCCTAAACTTGGGCGTCCAACAGACCAGGCAAAGTCCCTGAGGTCAATAAGTCTCATTTCCTTCTTGCTAAAAACAGTGAAAAAACTGCTCGACCGGTACATTAGGGGCGGTGTACCGAAAGCATATCCCCTACACTGTGGACAATATGCATACAGAGCAGGATTCTCAACAGAAACAGCACTGCACCAACTGGTGCTGAAGCTGGAGAATACGCTGGAGAACAGGGAGGTGGCGCTGGGGGCCTTCCTAGACATAGAGGGGGCCTTCAGGAACACCTCATTCGGATCGGTTCTGGCAGCTGTCAGAGAGCGTGGAATAGAGGAGACCTGCTGCAGGTGGATCGGTTCCATGCTCAGGCATCACCTCTCTCGCGGGAGGGACTCTGCTGGCGGGGGTCCCTTGGCAATGAAGAAGCTGACAGTCTCGCTAAGAGAGGGTCAGCAGACCCATTTATGGGACCATAACCGGCTTTGGGCGCGACAAAGAGCACTGCCAGGGGAGCCATTAAGTCCTGGGTCAGAAACCAACACAAGGGTACGGGCAGACTGTCCAGGGCTCAGACATGGGAAGTCAATAATTGACTAACCCAGTGCAAAGAGAGCTGCGGAGCTACTAAATCTTAGGACAGCTCAGAAACATAACAGGTCTCTTGACGGGACACATGGCCGTCAAGAAACACCTGCATAAAATGGGGCGATTCGAGGGGGACCTCGCATGCAGACTTTGCAGCAACGGGGAGGAATCAGCCCAGCACATCTTGTGCGAGTGTAAAGCTCTGGACCGCAGAAGACAACTGATCTACGGTCAGTCTAGACCGGAGACAGAGCATTATAAAACTTCACTCTACCAATCGCTGTGCAGATTAGTTCAAGACACAGTGATTTTGGAGTGGGTGGAGTAAAAAGACTAAGGACATGCACAATAAACCAAAGTTTGCAGTGTTATCGGGGCGGCGAGGCCGCGGACAAGCCCTGAGGGAGAGAAAAAAATGCTGTACCCACGTCTCATGACAGGTAATAATGCGACTCAAAAAATTACACCCCTCTGCTTGATATCACGCAAAAAGCCTTTCACATACTGCAGAATGGTTTGCTTAGTGATCTTCGGTCAGAAGGCAAGGAATCCATCTTGCCCATACTTTTCTGAGACCCAGGTGATAAGAAATTTGTTATGCTAGTCACAGACTTAAGTCTTCGAAAGGGTTTTGTCGCCAAACTATGCAGTCAATGGAGGCAAAATTCCAGCAGGTTTTACACCATACTGCGACAAAAATTTAATAATGCGTTGCTCAACGGACTCTTGCTGAGACGTATTGCTACTGATAGCTATTCAGCTATAAAAAGCCGATGGAGTCACCTCGTCTTCACATCCCCACCTAATATATACTAAGTCATTGTACCACTCTCTTTATCTAAGAAGCATTAAAATACGAATTCCAGTTTATATTTGATCCGCCCTCATAATTAAGATATGTATTACAAGAAAACAGACCAATAAACAGAAAACTTACCTGATTTTCCTGTGCTTGTGTAGTGATATTTGAGGCTGTCTTTTGCATGTTTTGGTTAATACCAGCAGTAGTTGACTTGGTGACTGGCTGGGAAAGAATGTTTATCAAAGGTGATGATCTTCTCACACAATTGCTCTGGTTAGGTCTTATTACCTGTTGAGACAGGATATTAATCAAAGTAGAAGATTGTGATGTACTTGGTTTGGAAACAATGGTTGCTGTATTTGGGTTCCCAGTATCGTTATTCATTTGATCTGGTTTATCAAGCCTAGGCTGTCCAATGCGCTGAATATGAGGACTGACCTGTGTGCTTGTTTGTGTATTCTGAGACGTTACAGTAGAACTAGGTCGACTCCCAGAAATTTGTACAACATTGACGATATGATTTACATTTATTGGCTGTATCATTGCTAGATCTTTTAATCCTGGAATTGTTGCCAAAACTGACTTTGAATTTTGATTTAAAGATGCCTCAGGGATCTCAGCCTTATCATCATTTTTTCTAACTATTTCTTTCACATTTGATTCCACAGCAGGTATTCTAGGATTGATGTCTTGAAGAGGTGACAGCTGATATTTTTGTACTCTTTTAGGTGCTCTGCTTGTGTTTTTATCATTTTCAGATTTTTTCTTTGTCACTCTTCTTCTTCCTGGTTTTGAAGGCAAACAATCCTTGCATGCTTTATTATACATTTTGTAATTCATATAGTTTGTTTTACAACACGTTCGAACTTCAGTACTCCTATGTCTTTCACGTACAACGTTTGACGTTGGTGTGTGTTTATTTGCTTCTGCAGAACACATCCTGTTAAGAACCACAACTGGTTTATCAATAGTATTATCAACCTTCGGTTGATTTTGCATTGGTTTGTGAGGTTTAACTGTTGCCTTTGTTGTTATTTTTTGTATCTGTTTATTCATTTCATCCTTATTAATATTTTTGGTTTTTCTAATGCATTCGCCAGTATTCTTAATAGTTATTACGCTGGAATTCCTTACTTTACTTTCCACCAAACTAATATCAGTCACATCTTCCTCGTTCACAGTCTTATTGTAAATATTATCTTCTAAATCAGCAGTCTTATGGTACTTATTATTTATTACAACTTTTTTAAATTTCTTACCAGCACCAGAGTTTTTTTTTACTAATACTGATTTACTGTCACATGATACTGGATTATAATTATCAGTCTCTTTTTTAACATGTTTATCTAACCTGGCTTTCAATTCTGCCCAACTACTATATTTATATCTATTTAATAAAAAAGTGAACCGATTGAACTTATACAATTTATTTAATTGTTGCCTGGGGAACTGATGTTTCGAGTACTTAAAAAAACGTTTTGTGTATGGCTTCCTTATCACTGTTCTTCTTAGATATTTAAATTTTTTGGAAGCCATTTTTTCACGCTCAACATCACCAATAATACCTTCCTCTATTTTCTTCCCTAACTTAGAAACCGAATCTTCTGCAACCTGAGCTGGAGTATTAACAAGAGCACTGGAGCCCTCTCCAACCTGGGCTGGAGAATGAACAATAGCATTGGAGATCTCTACCACCTGACCTGAAGAATTAACAATAGCATTATCAGCTGGCCTAATAATTATGTGGGAAATAATATTTATCAATGGTGGAGGTCGTCGACAACCAACAGTTTGGCTAGGTGTTATAATCACTTCATTTTGACTGGGTTTGACAACTTCTGGTGCCACTAAAACTTCAGGGTAATCAACGACACCATTTGAAGCCTGTTGTTTAGCTTTGCTTTTCATTAAAATACTTGGCACACACTGACTATTAGAATCTTTTACAGAAGAATCACTTACAGCAGTTTCACAAGTAGAAATCGAATTTGCTTCCATAGCTACATTAGCTGATGTAGCATGATTTTTATTATAATAAACTCTCAATGGTGTACCAGCAGCAACGACAGACGTTTTAGTTAAATTATTTGCATCCTCTGGAAAATTTGTTGGTTGATGTGCTATTTTTTTCCTTTTGGCTGAATGTGGTTTTTCACTGCAACTGGAAAAATCGACAGAGCGTTTATTTGAAGAGGATTTTATAGGGTGTTTATTTGAAGAAGATTTGATAGAGCGTTTGTTTGAAAAAATAACATCCTCTTTATCTATCACTGCTGGAAAAGTTAGCTCATTAACTTTAGTTGACAAAGAAGGTATATCATTGCTGCTGATATGCTTGTTTGAGTTTGAAGTTTTTATCCTTTTTCTACCTTGAGGAGAATCTGTCTCATTCAATCTTTTATTTTTTACTACCAAAGCAGTCTTAATCTTTGACTTTATTAGTGTACTTACTGCTGCTGAATTTTCTGCAGCAGTAGACACCGCAATCTGACACTTCTTAATAGGTGTTGTCATACATATTTTTGCAGAAACTCCAGGATTTTGGTCTTTACTCAGTGATACTTGATGGTTCATGGTACTTGTCTTCTCCTTCTTCCCTGGATGCTGATTTTTTTTGTCTTTACTCCTCGGTACTTTGCGATTCGTGGTACTTGTCTTCTCTGTCTTCCCTGGATGCTTATACTTTTGAAGAGGTGCTTCTATCAAACTAATTTTTGTAGAAATTTCAGTACTTTGGTCTTTACTCGATGGTACTTTGTGGTTCATGGTACTTGTCTTCTCTGTCTTCACTGGATGCTGATACTTTTGAAGAGCTGCTTCTGTCAAACTAAATTTTGCGGAAACTTCAGGACTTTTGTCTTTACTCAGTGGTACTTTGTGCTTCATGGTACTTGTCTTCTCTGGATGCTGATACTTTTGAAGAGGTGCTTCTGTCAAACTAAATTTTGCAGAAATTTCAGAACTTTGATCTTTACTCAGTGGTACTTTGTGGTTCATGGTACCTGTCTTCCCTGGATGCTCATATTTCTGAAGAGATGCTTCTGTCAAATTAAATTTTGTAGAAACGGCAGGACTTTGGTCTCTATTCAGTGGTACTTTGTGGCTCATGATACTTGTCTTCTCTGTCTTCCCTGGATGCTGATACTTTTGAAGAGGTGCTTCTGTCAAACTAAATTTTGTTCCAACTTCAGGGCTTTGGTCTTTATTCAGTGGTACTTGGCAGTTCATGGTACTTGCCGTCTCAGTTTTCCCTGGATTCTGCATCTGACACTTCTGAAGAGGTTCTTTTGTTAGATTTATTTTTCCAGAAACTCCAGGACTTATGTCTTTACTCAGTGGTACTTGCCGGTTCATGGTACTTATTTTCCCTGTCTTCCCAGAGTGTTGCATCTGACACTTCTGAAGAGGTGCTTGTGTTACACTTATTTCTGTACAACCTTCAGGGCTTTGGTCTTTATTCAGTGGCACTTGACAGCTCACAGTACTTGTCTTCTCTGGATGCTGCATCTGACACTTCTGAAGAGGTGCTTTTGTTACACTTATTTCTGTAGGAACTTCAGGGCTTTGGTCTTTATTCAGTGACACTTGACAGCTTATGGCACTTGTCTTCTCTGGATGCTGCATCTGACACTTCTGAAGAGGCGCTTTTGTTACACTTATTTTTGTAGAAACTTCACAATTTTGGTCTTTATTCAGTGGCATTTGGCAGTTCATGGCAATTAAACTCTCCGTCTTCCCTGGATGCAGTGTCTGATACTCCTGAGGAGGTGCTTTTGTGGGACTTATTTTTGTAGAAACTTCAGAACTTTGGTCATTACTCAGTGGTACTTGATCGGTCATCATACTTGTGTTCTCCATCTTCTCTGGATGCTGCATCTCACACTTCTGAGAACGTGCTTTTGCTACACTTATTTTTGTAGAAACTTCAGGACTTTGGTCTTTAACCAGTGGTACTTGGTGACTCATAGTACTTGTCTTCTCTGTCTTCACTTGACATTGTTTCTGATTTGGCTGTGAGTTCTTCAAAAATATTTTGGAAGGCTGATTTTGAATTTTGGTGGCTTGAAACTGTTGTGGAGCTTGCACATGGCTCATCTTTTGTTCTGAGTTTTGAAAAGCTTGTGTTAGAGGAAGTGGTAGGTCGTTCAAAGCTACACTGTGCTGAACTTCCTGCTTCATAACTAAGCTGTCTTTTGCTACTTTCTGCACTGAACAAGCTTCGGATTTCTGTACTTGTGCTTCTGCTTCCTTTGTGTGAACTTCCTGCTTCATAACTAAACTGTCTTTTGCTACTGTCTGCACCGAACAAACTTCGGATTTCTGTACTGGTGCTTGTGCTTTCTTTGTCTGCATACACTTTTTCTGCTCCTGTCGCATTTTTTGTATGATTTCCGGTTTTTGAGTAATCGTGGTAATCATTGCACTGCAATCTGTGATAGATGTCGGGGAAATTAGCTTTAAATTTACTTGTTCCTGAATGGATTTCAGTTGTTTTTTGTTTAGTTGACTGAGCTTCTTTTGAAGTAATTTCT
This sequence comes from Tillus elongatus, assembly GCA_964006375.1. Lineage (NCBI taxonomy): Eukaryota > Metazoa > Arthropoda > Insecta > Coleoptera > Cleridae > Tillus > Tillus elongatus. The sequence continues at coordinate 107,572,324 of OZ023269.1, read as the reverse complement.
TTGGTCTTTTTTCTTTCTTGGTTATACTGCTGCTGGAAGGCGTACTTGAAACTGATTGTTTCTGAGTTGTGTGTGGTTGATAATTTGTCTCTTTTGCCACTTGCACACCTGAACGGGGCAATGTGGCATCTTTGCCGTTTTTTGGAGCACTTTTGGCAGATGAGTCACGTGATAAACGAGAAGTAGACTTTGAGCTACTGGCTGTAGTGCTCTTTGTCAAAAATGTAAGAAATCCATCATGAAAAGAGTTTACTCCAGTGTGAGTGGATGTAGTTGGAGTAGTTGTAGCAACTGCGCTAGTCACTGAAACTGTAGTGGTTGTAGCGAGTGCAGTGGTTGTTGCAACTGAGGTGTTTGTTGTAACGGTGGTAACTGTTATAGATGCAGTGCTTTTTGTGGCTTTAGCTTTGGTATTAGTATAATGTTTAACCACTTGACCATCACTGACAGCTGGTTTTAAATCAGAAGCATTCATTAACTTGGTAACTTTTGCTGCCTTTGCCGTTGTTGCAATTGGTTCTCTTGAAGACGCTACTGCAGCAGGCTTGAACACTTTTGCTGGTATCGAAGATGTGCATGTCGATGTGGAATCTGACTGACTATCTCTAGATCTTTTAAGAGTAGGTCGAAACATACGAAGACTCTTAAGAGTATTTGGGTCTGACTTAGCAGGTGGTACTACTGGGATGAAGTTTGATGCTTCTCCACCATCACTTCCCAAATAGAATTGATAGTCTTGTGGTAATCCGTCATCACTTGACATACTTAATTGTTCATCACTATAATTCTGATCTAAATATTGCTCATACCCCTTTTCTATACCTGCTAGTTCATCAACAGGTTCACGTTTAATGCCATCAAACATAGAATAATCAATATCAACAAACTTCAGTTCGGTAACAAGGTTTTTGGTAACCTGAGGATCATTTAAATACATGACACACAAACGATATAGATCACTCCATTCAACAAACCAATTCAAAAGTTGATATCTTGGAGAAGACAATACAACTGCAAGATCATCACACAGTTGAGCACTTATTCCCAATTGTTCGGCTGTAAGTGCTTCATGTAAAGCAAAATTGGTGTTAAGAGGTACATTGAGTTGTGGCTTACACATCCAGTCACCACACTTTTTACATTTCCAAACTATCTCATCTGTGGGCAACACAGGGGGATGATATTTGCATTTCCATGTTTGTCCTGTATCTACAACTGTCATGCCACTTCTTCTAGCCAGGTCTTCTATCCTTCTCAACCTTTCAACAGTTGGATCTAAACTAAAAGCTGTCAGAACACACTCTCTAGCAACTTTCACATTTTCATCTAAAATATCAGCCAATTTGCAAAATCCAGCTGCTAAACGTTCTGTGATCACTTTTAATGCCTCCTCATGCTTTTCTGTCTTCTTAACTTCCAAATTATTCATATCAGTTGTCAATGCCCGAACGTATAATTCGATAATCATTGTCTTCATAGGTAACCCAATCTGCAAACATAAATATACTAAATAAAAGTATATGCAATTGCTTATTTAAAATTTATACATGAAGTTCTGTTTAAGTAATACATTTTTATTATTAGGTAGAACACATTCTTTTATTATATTGCTTATAAAGAAATTAATTTAAAAATATATTCTTGTAAATGACACTGTATTTCAACAGTATAGCGCAATAGTTTAATTAAAATGAAGGTATCACGCTGAAAATGGCTATTTAAGCTCAATCCAAATTATTCACATAGGTTGCTTTTTTATTTGAAAAATAAATAAATAAAAAATACCCGAATTGAAACATACCTAAAATTCACCAGTTTTTTAATAAAGCAACAGCCATACAACGTAAATACATCAGTTCTCATCCAATCACCAAAGTTAGGGAATGTCAAGCATGGTCAGCACTCAGATAATTAACCGCCTAGGAACACAGTATGTTGTTGCTATCTTCCTATACAGACGATAACAACAAACCACGGCATTTTACCTTTTTCTAAACACCGCCATGACAGACTTTTTTTACACATGCAAACACACACACAGAGATAGAGCCATTTTATTGAGTTGTACAATCAAATCAACATTATATACCCTCACAGTGTGCTCTCCCAAACTGAGACAATGATTCCATTTTTATTCCAGCTCGAAAAACAGCTCCGGAAATCCTACAAAGTTAGGTCATAGAGAACATGTGTCATGAACATTAGAATGTCTTCTAATGTCTTAAAATAGGTTCCTTTGGGCTGACTTTTCATCCTAGGAAAGAGGAAGAAGCCACATGGGCAGGTCTGGCGAGTACAGGGTGGGGTGGGGAGGACTGGAATGCTTTCACAGAGAAAGTTGTTGTCACAACATGTTGTCTCTCGGTGACTTGAACAAAAAGTTTAATTCTTTAAATTCCACACCTCGTGTTAACGCCTGGTGTTATTGTTAATCGACAACTTCTTCCTATTCAAATCTTACCTTACGGTTTAAATGCTGAATTATACTTAGGATTTTTGTTGAAATCAGGTTGAAAATTTATTGGATGGTGTTGCTATTGGCCTACAAAATAGAATCTGGTATCGGCACGATGGCACAGTTCAATGTAGTACAGAGGCTCAATAATAATTCCCATGAGAGATGGATCGGAAGATGCCTGGCAAGTGTCCTCACCTAAATCTGATTCATTAGGATCTATGAAGTAACTTCAAACAATCAGTTCATGCTGAGAAAATTAATAGTAGTGATTTAATAAATTGGCTTGTTTTGCGTTGCATCTAAGTACATGGTGACATTTTTGAATATGTTGTATAATTTACTTTACAATAATTGTATGTACCATCACCAAGTTTTGAACGAAATATGGAGAGCAATAGTGAGTCAATTTACACTTACTAAAAAATGTTATAGATATAGTCAGAGAGATGGAGAGTAAAAAAATCTGTGGAATTGATGATGTCCCCACTGCAATAATCAAAGCTTGTATAGTTCAGATATGTAAGCCATTGGGCTAAATTATAAACAATTCTGGTCAGCTTGACGCAATTAAAGGAACAAGAAATAAAGGCTCTTCTGCCAGATAATGTTTTTTTTTTAAGCAACCTGCTTGTTTAAAAATAAAAACATTGTCTGGTAGAAAAGCCGTCAATTTTTGTTCCTTTAATGATGTCAAACCCAGGCGTGTTGACGTTTAGAAATAATAGGTTGACGTGATTTATATGGATTTGGCCAAGGCATTTGATTGCATTGATCATATGGTGTTACTTGATAAACTTAAACATGCTGGTTTCTCGGCCTCTCTCTGCCTCTTTTTCAGATCATACTGGAATAGCAGGCTAAATTTTGTCTCCTAAGGTGGTTTTGATTTCACTTATTACACAACTTCAGGTGTCCCTCAGGGATCTAACCTCACACCTTTACTCTTCTTACTTTTCATCAATGACCTGAGAATTGTTATGCGAGCCATTGTGTAGAGCTTCAATGTGCAATAGGTGGAGTTGGCGAGTAGTGTATTGTCAAAGTGTAGGGTGGTCTCATATTCAAAGAAAATATTTTGCACCAAATATCATTACAATATCGATGCCTCATTAATCCCTAGATGTGGGAGTACAGAAGATCTAGGCATTATCTTTGACAACAAATTATCTTTAAATTGACACATAGAGGAAGTGCTAAGTTTAGCCCTTTGTATGCTTGGCTTCATAATCAAAAACTGTAGTAGAATCCGTAATGAAATTGCACTTAAACTCTTTATTTTTCACTTGTACATACCAGGCTCAAATATGGAAAAGTAATTTTAGTCGTACTTATGACTATTGAATCAGTATGTTCGCAGACCTTTAACTGCTAATTGGTGACTGTACTAATGCATAATATCTGTACATTTATTTGTCCTTTCATTGGGTGTAAGCACGTTGAGCAATAAAGTGATTAATAAATTCTTTGTCATACCGGATCTTCCGGGACCAGATTGGGGCAGCAGTAATACTGATGCCTTATGGAGGGAGTGATTCAATAATAATATAAAAAAAAGAGACAAATTACCGTTTTACCAGCTTTTTCAAACATATCTGAAACTGCAATGCTCCTCTGTATGGTGAGTTTCTTAAAAAAACATTCAATTTTCACAGATACTTGGCAAACTAGCGGCAAATCTGTTGAAACAACCTTGTATAGTTTGACGCTTTCATTGTTAAATTGTCTTGAGAAGAGAGAGCTTCTCCTGGGCGTATTCCTAGACTTGACTAAGCCATTTTATTGGTTGAATCACAAGATATTGTTATGTAAATTGGAACTTTACAGTACTAGAGGTGTTGCATTGCAGTGGATAGTCATATTTCAGTGGAAGAACACAGAGTTGACCTAAAAATGGACACTGTATGATGTTTCCTGTCACTACCATCATTGTTGGACCGCTTCTTTTTATCATTTATATGATAGACCAGAAGGATGAGGTTGCCGACAGGATGATTGTCTTGTGAACTATGTCGATGACATCAATCTGATAGTGAGCGTGAAACATTTTCCTGACTTGCTTTTAAAATGTGTTATTTTACTTCGTTCAATTATAGAACAGTTAGTAACAACGTCATAATTAATGACAAGACAAAATTCATCTTGTTTAAAACTCGACAATGTCGATTTATTATTCCTGAAAAAGCAGTTATGGGTGGTCAGTTGGTGTCATTCACATTTTCTGCTTGATTGCTGGGTGTTCATGTTGATGACATCTTGAGTTGATCCACTCATATAGCACAGTTATGCACAAGCTGTGGCGTGCTTGTTAGGCAATAAGAATTTTAAATAAGTACTTGGAATCTCACTCAATTAAAACTGTATACCATGCTAATTTTTTAAGTCATTTGAGATATGGTATCGTTTACTGAGGTACCAGTGTAGACCCCAACAGAGTTTTTCTGATACAGAAAAGGATGATAAGAATTTTATTAGGCTTGAATATTAACCATTTCACTGCGTATTTAGTCTGAGCGGCTACCTGCTATGTGCGCATAATTTTCAAGCATATATATATATATATATATATATATATATATATATATATATATATATATATATATATATATATATATATATACACATACGACTGTAGCAGTCTTATACCGCAATATCGTTATTATTGAGATAAAATTAAGACGCAAAATCCAGTATTATTGTGTTAAATTCAACTTTTTCATCTGTATAGGTAATGATACAACACAGATGAACTCTAATAAAGAGAATTCAGCATTCTATAAGTCGTTCGGGTAATTCTCAGTATTCAGACAAGGGGCTGCATACGTCTGCCTTAAATATCTCCGACTCGCTAGCTGAATAGTAGACCTTAGACGCATTTATACAATTGTAGCAGGCAATCGTTCTAAATATTTTACATAGCAAATAGTATATATACATCTAGAGCATTAAAACGGTTGGCATATATATAAGTCTGGAGCAGCGAAAAGGTTAAGGATTCCGATAGGGGATCTTTCAAAAAGTTAGCTGTTCCGACAGCAACAGCTGTTTATGTATATTAATTTATGGTGTTTATGTGCAGACATTTTTCCATAGCAAATAGTATATATACATCTAGAGCATTAACACGGTTGGCATATATATAAGCCTGGAGCAGCGAAAAGGTTAAGGATTCCGATAGGGGATCTTTCAAAAAGTTAGCTGTTACGACAGCAACAGCTGTTTCTGTATATTAATTTATGGTGTATATGTGGAGACATAGGGATTATGTAGAAGAGCATATAAAACAGAGCTGCTACAATACTGTGTCAGATATTTATAATTACCCTGAACATCGTTTAAGCTTATATGAGGAACCTGTACTGTATGCTAGCATTCGAGTCTACATTAAATTTCCTTCAGAATCCAAAGAATGTAACGGGGTCGAGGAGTCGTGGGCCAAAGGACTCCAGGGGGCAAGCTGAGGAAGTGGAAACAACATAGCTTTCGATGAAGCTTTCCCCAACACCATCATGTGCGGTGAAGAGCCACATCCTGCACGAGGTGACCCTGCTGATAACTAAATATGACGGAACTAGATGTGGAGGTCGAAACAAACTCCCCAATCTACGGTGTCATGTGACCCATCCCTAGGGATGGATGGCACCAGGGTGATGGTGTTGTGAACGGAACCTCTGGAGTACCAGGCAATCCACCAGAGTAACCTGCCTTGCACCACACAGGGGGTTCTGATGGTGTGGACAGTATTTCCCCCATTCTCGTGGGAACAACATGAAGAACATAAATATAAATAAAACCAAAACCAATGAGGCTCGAGGAGTGGCTCTGGCTACAAACTCCTGCTGCCCACTCGGGAAGCAATCAGGGGTTGATGGGACTTAGGTTCCTTCAGATCAACCTCCAACACAGTAGGGCAGCCCACGGCCTGACTACTGATGGCTCTGAGGAACACGGATGTGGCCCTCATCTCCAATAAAGGAGAGATCAAGGGACTTGGCGGTGCTGCTAGAAAGCTCATCTACAGCAGATCCAGCGAGAACCCGAGGGCCTGCATTTTTGTCAGGGGAGGGATAGAGTTTCTGCCTTTAATGAATTTCTGTTCCAGGGACCTGGAAAGATCAAAATACGATGTGGAGGAGCAGATGGGCCGAGGGACATTACTGTCGGATCAGCCTATGATGGGGATGAGGTACAGGGCTATGCGGACGACATTGTCATCATAGTCCGAGGAAAGGTTACACAGTCAGTGTGGGAGCGCATGCAGACAGCACTGAAAGTGGTGGAAAGGTCGACGGTTGGTCAAAGGCTCAGGGTGAGCCCTGAGAAAGCAACCGTCATACCATTTACTAGGAGGAGGAAGTGGAAGAGCCACAGAACTCTCACTTTATACAGTAGGAATATTCCAATGGCCAGGGAGGTAAAATATCTTGGGGTCGTATTGGACTATAAGCTAACCTGGAATGGTCACGTTGAAAAAATACTGTGTAGGCAGTCATGACCTTAGCCGTCACTAGGCGGCTATATGGAAAAACGTGGGGACTAAGACCTAGTGTGGCCCAATGGCTGTACACAAGGGTGGTCAGACCATCGTTAACAAACGCGGCACTGGTCTGGTGGCCTAAGGTGACACAATCCAGTGCCAAACAAAAACTAGGCAAGATCCAAAGGATGGCTTGCCTGGGCATCACGGGGGCCATGTCTTCAACCCCAACAGCCGCCATGGAGGTGTTGCTGGATCTGTATGCCATCCTGCATTGTGTGTGGGAGAACAAGAGCAGGCTACACCAACAAGCGGATCCTCATAGCCACAGACAGCCCTAAGTAACCCACGGGTAAATTCCTGGCTGGTGAGTGAGTTCCGAGACGAGCGACCTGGCTGGGCAGAATGAGGTCACCTTCATCTGGGTGCCGGGTCACTCGGGGGTCAAAGGCAATGAAGAAGCTGACAGTCTCGCGAAGAGAGGGTCAGCAGAACCATTTATGGGACCAGAACCGGCTCTGGGCGTGACAAAGTGCACTGCCAGGGGAGCCATTAAGTCCTGGGTTAGAAACCAACACAAGGTGTACTGGGCAGACTGTCCAAGGCTCAAACATGGGAAGTCAATAATTGACGAACCCAGTTCAAAGAGGGCTGTGACGCTGCTAAATCTTAGCAGAGAACAAATCAGAAATAGAACAGGTCTCTTGACGGGACACATGGCCGTTAACAATCACCTGCATAAAATGGGGCGGTTCGAGGGGGACCTCGCATGCAGACTCTGCGGCGAGGGGGACCTCGCATGCAGACTCTGCGGTGAGTGGGAGGAATTAGCCCAGCACATCTTGTGCGAGTGTAAAGCTATGGACTGCAAAAGACAACTGATCTACGGTCGGTCTAGACCGGAGACAGAGCATTATAAAACTTCACCCTACCAATCGCTGTGCAGACTGATTCAAGGCACAGTGATTTTGGAATAGGTGGAGTGAAGAGACTAAGGGCATGAACAATAGGCCAAGGGCTGCAGTGTTATCAGGGCGGCAAAGCCGCGGACGAGCCTTGAGGAAAAAAAAGGAATATAACACTTATTTAATTTTTGGAAGAAAGTTGTATGATAGGCTGTTGCTGATTGAACCATATAACTTGGCCTAATGTTTAGAAGCCATTAGCAGATCAGTTTCAAGCCTGGCCATGTTTATAACTCTGCACCTAGTGTGCATTTGTTTGTATTGGATTTTATCTATACCCTGTACTTGTACTGAATTTTTACTTTCTTTTCATTCAATGTTTGTGAACTTATTTTTTATAATTTTCAGCATTTGTTGAAAATAAAATTATTATTATTATCATCTCGTTAGCTAAGCTCGATCTGGAAAAATTATTTTTTTGGTTTATGCTTAGAATTTGATTTTACATGACCTTTTATGTTGCTCCTCCAGTTACCAATCATCCTGTATATAGACAAATGATAAGAGTGATACTGTCAATTACAGACCGTTTTACATACCTTTTTATGAAGCTGTTCGGCAAAAACATAGATATGTGTACCCTCTGCTGCTACTATTATCTTGCGTATAGCTTTTGATAAATATTCAAAAGACTTTGGTTCACTGTTATATTCAAACCAAACATCCAAAAGATCTGTTAAAACTTGTCCCTTTTCTTCGATGGGTTTCGTAACTGCAGAAGTGATTAAAACATGACAAACCATGTGTGCAACACGGCAACTGTTCTTCCACACCTTGGATACTTTTACACGTTTTTTATAAAATCTTTTAACCAACTCTAAACCTTCTTCCAAGGTAATTTTTTTTAACTGAAACCAACAGATAAGATAAGATATTTTTATAAAAATACATTTCATAAATTGCCAAAAAGTACATTTTACATTACATACCAGGGTCCAGAGCTGTGGAAAATCCTTAAATTTGTGGAGTAACATAACATGAATATCAAAAATAAACCACACTTGGGTATCAGTAGCATTGAGGCTGATCTTTTTGGTTTCTAATATAAGATTATGAAACTTCATGTAAGAGGAAACAAAATTCAAGGCAAGATCTTCACACTGAGATTCACACAGCTTTTTAAGTCTTACAGATACAAGATAAGCTGTTTCTCCTTGGAAGAAGTCAATTTCTGAAACAAAAGATATGTATTACTTTCTTATTTGTTTAAAACTTTACGCTGAAAAAAGTTGTAAATAAAATCAAAAACTACATTGTAAAAGTTATCTTGAAAAGCACAAAAAAAAAGTTATGTTTTATGTGTCGTATATTACATCAATTATATTTTTGAGCAAAATAATTTCTACAAAAAGAACAGCTCTTCTGAAAAGCTTTTTACTTGCTATAAACATCCAGCCAACCACCCATATAACCCACAAAATGCACTGTGGAATGAAACAACAAATATTCAACCAATATAACGTTTAAAACATTTTCTGAAAAATGTGCACAGAGGGATAATGAGGAATAACGATACTAGAAGATGTAAATTTCCAGAGAAAACAATAATTGAAGCTCCCAATGGAAAAGTCACACAACTTGTGTGACTTTACATAGAACACTGTGAGATGTATGACAGCATGTCAGCTCCAATTAACACAAAATGTTATAAATAAAGACCATGTACAACCAACCAACAATTTTGTAAATTGTCAATCCTGGCCCATTTTCGTCCCTAATACCTGGGCAATGTATGTAAGGCCAGAAGTATTCTCACCATAACTAATTCGCGCCGCCGAGCTCTAATTAGAGCGAAACGGGTCTGCAGTGTAGTGGCGGCGGCGCACAACTCCTTAATTATGTCAAAATATTTCAACAATAAAATTGGCACAAAGTGGATAGGGAACCGAGGGCCAGTCAGGTGGCCCACGAGGTCGCCCGACCTGACACCATAAGATTATTTTTTATGGGGTTATGTAAAAGATGTGGTCTACTCTGAGAGAAATTTAGAGAATGTGAGAAGAAACAAAATTACTCGTTCTTGCAGGAAACTTTCGCCTCAAGTCAGTAGAAATGCATGCACTGTGGAGCTTAGATGATAAGACGTTTACCAAACAGAAAATAGTCGCCAGTTTGAGCATCATCGTCGGGCCCACGAGGTCGCCCGACCTGACACCATAAGATTATTTTTTATGGGGTTGTGTAAAAGATGTGGTCTACTCTGTTCGGCCGAGAAATTTAGAGAATGTGAGAAGAAACAAAATTACTCGTTCTTGCAGGAAACTTTCGCCTCAAGTCATTAGAAATGCATGCACTGTGGAGCTTAGATGATAAGACGTTTACCAAACAGAACATAGTCGCCAGTTTAAGCATCATTTATAAGTTACTTAGTCATCATTATCAGCTCTTTCAACCAACAAATTTTGGCCTAAAATTTTTTCTTCTAGTATGTATGGGGGCTGTGATGTGTTGAGCCTAAATAGATCTGAAACACCTGTGTATATATATATATATATATATATATATATATATATATATATATATATATATATATATATATATATATATATATATATATATATATATATATATGTATGTATATAGCTCTCTTTTGAATGGAGTCCAGGATAGCGAGTGTAGAAGCGGCAGCTGCACCCCAGATGTGGGAGCAGTATTCGAGGTTTGGCTTTATTTGTGAAGTATATAAGGTATAGAGATTAGCTGGTGAAAAGTATTTGCGAGCCCGGAAGAGAAAACCTAATTTCTTAGCAGCCGCTTCTGCAATTGATGTGACATGTTGGTGCCAATTAAGATTTCGATCCACAGAAATGCCAACAAGTGAAAAGGACTCATTACTTTGAATAACTTGGTTGTTCATTGTGATGGGCCTAGGGCTGGTGTATCTCTTGTGAGAAAGAAAGCAAGACTTAGTTTTGGTGGGGTTGAATTGTACAAGATTTCTACTGCCCCGGTCCAATATTTTTTGGAGATCCACAGAAAAAGAACGCTCCATGAGTCTGCGATCTTCATCTAATTGGGCTAAAGAGACAGGCTTAGAATATTGTATATTTGAGTGGAGGGTGCTGTCGTCCGCGTAACTGTGAACTGGGTTGGATGTGCTAGAGAGGAGGTCACTGATGTGGAGAAGAAACAAAGTAGGGGCTAAAGCTGAACCTTGAGGAACTCCTGCATTAATCGGATACAGTTTAGAGGAATGGCCATCCACTACAACATATATGCTCCTGTTGGAGAGGAAATTTGCTGTCCAGGTACAAAGTTTTGGTGGTAGGCCATAGGCCAGGAGTTTATTAAGCAGCGCTGCCTGCCAGACCTGGTCGAATGCTTTGGATATGTCTAGAGCAACAATCTGGGATGTTGTGTTGTTCCATAGACTTGTTCCAAGAATGGGTGACAAAGGAAAGGAGGTCGGCAGTCGATCTGCGCTGACGGAATCCATACTGCCTGTCGTGGATTAGACTGTATTTTTCAAGAAATTTTAGTAATTCGGTGTTTATATACTTTTCCATCACTTTAGAGATGACTGAAAGAAGAGAAATAGGCCTGTAGTTTCTAGGAAGCGCTTTGGATCCTTTCTTGGGGATGGGTTGTACTGGAGCAGTTTTCCAGTTACTAGGGAATATGCCTTTATTGTAAGATTCCTGAAACAGACGAGTCAGGACAGGAGCAAGTTCTAGTGCGCATTTTTTGAGAACAATTGTTGGGATTTCGTCAAGGCCAGAGGCTTTCCTGGTATTAAGAGAAGAGAGCATCATTCGTACCTTTTTAGTTTTTAAAATGATATCTGTCATTTTATGCGTGACATTGGGGACTGTTGGTGGTTGAACATTTAGAGGTCGGTTGAGAGTAGAACTGCCGGGAACAACGAAGCAAAAAGTTCAGCCTTGCCCAGGGCGGTAGAAACAATTTCATTCCCTGAGACAAGAGGTGGGAACGTGCTTTTGCAGAAATTATTTCCAATAGATTTAGCAAGAGTCCAGAAGGGTTTGCCGCCGTTGGAGCTTAAGATGACTTTGTTTTTGATGTGGTTATGATAAAATTTGGCAGGTACTTTCCTGTTGTAAGTGGCTTGGATAAGTTCTTAGCCAGGAAAATCATACCTACCAGTTTTGAGTTTTCTGTCGGAAAATTTTTCTATCCCCGAAACTAAGAAAGCTATGGCAACCAAATTTGCTACGCAAGTTTTTATTATGAAATGTATACTATAACACCAAAATTTTAATCTTTAAATTAAGAGAAAAAAGTAATTAGCAATGAAAGGAACATTTTGGGCCGCTGAAGGTAACAGGAGGACACAAGACCAAAAGATTTGTGTATTAAGCAAAATATATTAAATATTACACTTTTTTCTTAGTGCGTATAAAAAATTTTCGTAAAAAAATGCGTAATCATCTCTATAAAAATTCGCTACCATATGGCATTTGCTGCGTGCAGACTTTTGCTCTTTTAAAAGAAAATGTACGCTAGTTTCCTCAAAAAAATTTGGCAGCCCTACCTCAGGGATAAGAGAAACTGCCTACCGACGATATCGCATCTAATGGTGACAATTAATCTCAATTAAACCCCCTTCCATAGAAGTTTCGACTCAAAATCAAGTAGCACATTTCTATTCCTTTGAAAAGTCCGGACGCAGCAAGTGCGTTATGGTAGTGAATTTTCATAGAAATGATCTGGCACCAAATCTTTTTTATAATTTTTTTTTCTTGTGGCAGAAATCTGGATTTTGGTGTATAGTTTACCTTTTATATTGTAAATCTACCTACCAAATTTGGCTACCATAAAAATGTTTTTTGAAAGAAAACTAAAAGTTTCCGGGAAAACCTGGTCCGATTTTCCTGGCTAACGAACTTATCCGAGCCACTTACAAAAGGAAGGTACATGCCAAGTTTTATCAAAATCGGCCCATTATTTTTTGAGTTATCGGTGTAATACATACATACATATCCATATATATATATATATATATATATATATATATATATATATATATATATATATATATATATATATATATATATATATATATATATATATATATATATATATAAATTGAAACTGACCCCGGATATGGGTTCTAGAGGTCCTAGTTCGTGCTCATTTGCAAAAAAAATTTCAAAATTCAAAAGTCGGGATCTCCCCAAAAGTGATTTTTTTTTCTACGAAAATTTACTAAAACAGAAATCCCTTGCCATTAAACCACAAACGCTATAGCTGTGGGAGAAATATTGTCAAGGTCAAGAGTATTGTAATACACCGTAAGAAAATTACTAGAATACCAATGCAATATCAAAATAAACAAGCGTACATATTTACATATACGCTACCAGGAATGCCAGACAATAAAATTAACAAAAAGCGAGATAAGACAACGATGTTGCCAAGAGGTGAGTCAAGCAAGACTGATAAATCATTTACCATCATAAATCGTTTTTAGCGGCCTGAATTAGTTACAAAATAGGTTTCTGCTGTTCAGAGAATAGACAGGGCCGGCCCCAGGCAAGGTAGGCAACTGCCTACAGCGGCAAAATTTAGCAGCACCAAAACCATCTGAACTAGAGCGCAAAAAAAGTATAAACGCAAAACAACCCCAAAAAAAAAAATATTTTCCGATTGCTAGAATCTAGAAAATAGTTGAATAATAAAACTAAATACAACAGGAATTGACAGGCTTCTGGCTATTTCTATATTTTGAGATGCACGGCAGACAGGAATAGACAGGCTTCTGAGTATTTCTACACACATTTTATAAGAAGAATTGGACTAAGTGAAGATTGTAACCTGTGATGAGCCCTGATAAGCACACTTTGAGAACCCAAATCACCACAACACATTTAAAAAAACCTGACGATCGTTTCACTAATCAAGTTAGCGTCATCATACATAAACCACTTACAATCCAAAGAACAGTTCATAACTCTAGGTAAATGTAAATTAGCATAGAGGTACTAGAAAAAATTACAATTTTTTAAGTAGACATATATATATATATATATATATATATATATATATATATATATATATATATATATATATATATATATATATATATATATATATATATGTGTATCCTTTGTCGATACTTTCACACATATTGTTTTAGTAAAGTATCTACCTAATCGCAATGTATTAACCAAAAGACCCGCTGCATCAAAACATGCAAACCACACAATTAGAAAAAAAAAAAAAAGAAATATTTTTTTGTGACAGAAAAATATTTTAAAATGTGACACTAAATAAGTCTTAAGATCAAGTTAAAATGCAAATTAAAATGAATTCTTAGTAACGACTTTTAAAAAACCTTTTTAAAAAAATGTTTTTCTTATGTATAAAAATCTTACCATCGTCGCCAATTTCAGCTTCAGGATTTTTAAGTAAATTATCCAAAATGGGGTTGTTCCAAGGATTTTTGATAACGCCATTTAATGCTTGACATCGACTAGCAAAGCTTGGATTAGCTTTCAAAAGCTTTTTTTGTGTTTTTTCCACTTCTACTATCAGTCTGGTTTCATAGTTATCTAAAATTGTCAACATAAATTTAAAAATGTATTATACACTTAAAAATACAGTTTACAAAAAAACATTTGAAAAAAAAATCCGTTCTAATAGAGGGCGCAGCTTGCGGTGCCACTCAAGCCTTCAAAATACTCATATTTTCTTGTTAGCATCACTGACAAACTTTTACATACAGATACAAGAAGATACGCTAGTTAGGTAACACTAAAATCAACCGTTTTCGAAATATTAGCGATTTTAACACTGGAGTGGTCGCGTGGGGTATATTTTACCCCAGTATAGCTTTTTTTGTGTATAATTTCTCAGCAACAACAGGTTCATGTCTGTGGGCCCATGTATTCCTCACCCGTACATTCGAGATGCTACTGCAATGGTCAGAACCAATTTATCTTATTTGCTTTTTCGAGATTTCCACTAGAAGTGACCTAGAACGACCTTGGGTAGTATAATACCCCACGCGACCTTCAGTGTCGAATTTCCAAACAGACTGTACAATTTTTTACCATGCCTAACAAACGGTTTTTCGAAGCAATTATGAAAGTAAAAGGGAAAATTCGAATTCGTAGAAGTAACTGTCTTCGCTACTATAGACACCCGAATTTAGTATCAGTTGTGTAGTACTGCTTTACCTGTGTAGAACAGAAGGTCAAATAATGTTGTATGTAACGGGTGGGCCATTTAAGATTTGGAATTTGAATCGGCTATAAAAAAACTAATGAATATTTTTTCAAGGTTATGAGTTTATTAAAAAGATTGAACCTTTCCATTTGGGAATGGAAGACAACATCACTTAAATAACTGCCACGGCTAGCCTTACAATACCCCATTCGATCAGTCCAATTTTTCAGTACCTTTTCGATTGTTTGGGCCTCTATTATCGTCTCTGGATGGTTAGCGTAACACTTGTTCTTAACGGCTTCCCACAAAAAAAGGTCCAACGGAGTCAAATCGCAGCTTCGAGATGGACAATTGACACCAGCATTTCGGCTGATTATGCGATTTTCGAAAACGGTGCGCAAAAGATAGATTGTTACGTTAGCTGTGTGTCACGTTGCGCCGTCCTGTTGAAACCAAATGTCGTCTATGCCATACTCTTCAATTTTGGGAAACAAAAAATCTATTAGCATGGCGCGGTAGCGATCGCCACTCACTCTAACGGCGTTTCCTTGCTCATTTTCAAAGAAAAATGGCCCAATAATGCCGCCAGACCAAAATCCGCACCAAACAGTCAATCGTTGTGAATGCATTGGTTTCTCCACGATGACGTGGATTTTCTGAGCCCCGGATACGATAAGTTTGCTTATTGACGTCCTCCTCGGTGGAAATGAGCTTCATATGAAAAGATGATTTTTGGTAAAAATGCTCGTCTTCGAACAAGCGGTCTTCGGCCCATTGAGCAAACCGAAAACGCATCGGATGGTCATGCGGCTTCAGCTCTTGCACTAATTGAACTTTGTACGCATTCATACCGAGATCTTTATGCAACATGCTTCTCAAAGAAGTGCGTGAAATCTTCAATGCTTGAAAACGATGACGAGTTGATGTTGATGGTCGTTCACGCACACTCTGAGCAACAGCAGCGATGTTTTCGGTTGAGCGCACTGGACGAGTACGTACACGGGTTGTTTTATCCAACAACGATCCAGTTTCACGAACTCGCTTCACAATTTGATCGACAAACTGCGTTTTTGGCACATCCTTTTTGACAATTTTTTTCGTAAATCTCTTACAGTTTGAGTAGAAGACTCACCACTTTGGAAATACGTTTTTAATATTTCCCAACTTTGTTCAAGCGAAAAGCGACCAATTTCATAAATTCCAAACATAAGACTAACTTTCTGTCACATCGGAAATGTCATCAAACCTTCCAACCTCAAAATAACTATGGTTCCAATTCCAAACGTTAGATGGACCACCCTTTACATGCACAATAAACCAAAGGTTGCAGTGCTATCGGGGCGGCGAGGCCGCGGACGAGCCCTGAGGGAGAAAAGACTGTCGTATGTATTTTAAGCTTACCTATGTGGAGGTAGTATTTGTTTACACCTCTCTAATATTCATATTTTGAAATTACCTCCGCCTACATGCCCCTAAGGTGACAAAACGGAATTTCTAACCTAAAATGAACCGCCTGTACTAAATGTGCCTCGGATAAAGAGCGGATTATAGTTTATTGAGGAAGATCCCATCATTCCCATAAGGGTGTTCTAGGTAGTAATAGATTTTATGCTTCCAGCACCACCATTTTTTTGACATACTCAATATCGGGACAGTAAATGCTTTAAACTTATACGTGGCTAATAATAACATTGAAAGCATTCAAAGAAGGTATTTCTTGAAAGACTTTGTCAAGGAATTGATGAAACCGCAAATGAGGAAGAGGAGTCAATTGGAGAGATTCCCCAGAGAGCTTCGTGAAAAAGCATGCAAGCTTTTAAGTGCCTCTACTTCTCAGGGTGAAGCGTCTACTCCTCGACGACAAGCTTCTCTAATTCTTCAAGGGGTCCAGCTTCTGTTTCTAAGCGTCCGGGTTCTGCTTCGCAGGGTCTACCAGCCAAGAAGCAACAAATTGGACGCTGTCATTTTTGTCCACGAAAACAAGACAAGAAATTAACTATAGTTTGTACAAAATGAGACCAATTGGTATGTGAAGTTCAATTAGATTTGCATCAGTTGTGCAGAAGAAAGTTTGGTCAGTGACGATGACTTTGATCATTGATAGGCAAATCTTTTGTGATTTTTTTACATACATGATCATAATATTTTTGTTACTGTGTTTTTATTCTATTTCACACTGTGCATCCATTACATATAATTTTATAAATAGTTGTAGTTACTGAATATGACAATTGGCGTCCCAATTGATGCATTCTATCAAATAAAGCAATTTCTTCCATATTTCTTTACTTATTTTTATTATCACGTATTTCTGAGAATATTCTTAATGTCATCTGTGATAAATATGTACCAAATATATACAAAAATCGTTTTAAGCTCAAAAAATAAATAACTACTGTTGTTTTTTTACACACAAAAATATATGCTCCTCAGGTATTATACTACCCAACGCGACTTTCCGTGTAACTTGTCAGTGTGACATCATTCTAGTGTTAAAAGCAGCTTCCACCATCGATACCTCTCTATTCTCTATTAGTGATTTTTTTAAAATAAAAATTCACTAATACGCCTCTGACGATCCGACTCAATCTAAACAAACGACAGAAACTAATATTTGAAGCAGGCTCAGAAGGCTGCATCACTTTTGTGGCCCAACCTACCAGCGCACGTGCCGTTGCCACGACAACCGTCTCATGCAAGCGTCCCGAAACGGACGCAGCATTTGTATACGAACAAGTCTGGCTCAGTCAGTAAATTGAACAATGGAATAAAATATTAGACCAGTGTACTAGTGCCAAATGAGAGTACTTCGAAGGATATATATATATATATATATATATATATATATATATATATATATATATATATATATATATATATATATATATATATATATATATGGCTTTTTGTTTGAAAATTAAGTAAAAAAATTTAAAAACATAACCGTTTTTTGTTTGGGTGAGCCCTCGCATTATCTATTTCTAATAAAAAAAATTATATATATATATATTTTTTTTGTGTGTAAAAATCATATTGCAAGACAGCTTTTAAAAGCTAACAGTTAAAAGGTACGAAATAGATAATACCACTTACCCTTGTATTTTTTCCATTCTCCTGTTAAAACAACATTGAGTGTGTGCAACTTAGCCCAATCAACAATGTGAATGACATGTGTCCAGTCCGATCCATGTAAATTACATTTGCCAATGCCTTTCCAAACATTTATCAAAGCTTCAATTTTTTTCGAGAGTTTGTCAGTTTTGGAATTAAGTGTGTTTTCGAATGCCTGTAATAAAAAGATTTCAAAAGTTATAGTAAAGCATATTTACAAAAAACATTTCTATTTTAAAGTAAAATGAAAATATGTAGAGGTTAGCAAAAACTAAATTTTCACTCAACGCGTGCGTTTTTTAAAGTAGTGTTAAGTATTTGGAAATAGAGTACTTTGTTAATTATAGAGAAAATAATAACAAGGAATCGGAAAAAGGTTTTCAGCTTTTCACATAAAGTATGCATCGAAAAAAGACTAGCATGTAAATAATTGTATGTTGTACTTTATATGCAACACCGCGTTTCTTCACAAATAAAATAACGCAAAAGCACAGGAGCAACAAGTGCGTTATAGTAGCCATTTTCATAAAATTGCACTTTCACACAGAACATAAAATGTAAAAAAAATACAAAGAAATTATAGTTAGCCTTACGGGAAAGTAATCCCAGAAAAAAAAATGTATTTTGGACAATTTATTAGTTTCTAAACATTATATAACTCTTTGATATTCGTCAATATAGTAATATCTGTAATCACATATGACAACCAACGTATTCATAGTTTCAGTCCCCTTATAATAGATAAAAACTTTTTCAAATTATTTTCTTTATAGAAAAGCTGAATGTTGATTTCTCACTCTTCGATCTCTTAACCCAAAAAAACTCATTTATGTCTGTTAAATTTAATAACTTTATTACAAAATGTCAACACGAGATTTTAATGAATTTTTCATTAGAAATATAGCAGCCTCTGTGGTCCAAGGGTAAGAACGTGAGCCTCTGGACGGAAGGGCCCCGGGTTCAATTCCCAGTAGAAACGTAAAAATTATTTTCAGTACATACTAAATATTGACATCAGCTGAGGTTGTAGCATTGTGTTGAACGTCTGCACGTCACACCCTGCGGAGGGGACGTTAAGCCGTCGGTCTCGTGTACCATACGATGTTGGGCACATTAAAAATCCCCAACCTCTTGCAAAAATGAAGGGATCCCAATCTTCAGGATAGTGAGGTGAAACCACTCCATGGCGTAGGTGATTGGGCATAGTCGCGGAAATAGACCGACGTTAAAGAAACAAAATTAACATTAAAAATATATTTTTATATTTGGTTTCAATTGTATTTTTGTATTTTGCAAGTATCTTAATTATATTTTTTTTAGCAATTTGTAGTTTTACCTTTTCAAGTTCTTTGCTAAATAAAGAAAATCACAGAGAGAATGTAAGACATATAGAAGTATTTCGTCGCTGAATGTCATGAAGACAAAATTTCAGGAAACATTTACAATTAGGACCACAAGAATTACGGTTATGTGAAATGTCAAGTGCGCGAAGTGAGCTGTAACTGTCTTGCAGTGCAGTCGCCTTGATGCAAATTTGGTTGGAAATAAGCATCCAGATACGTTAAAATATATTAAACTTAATTAACAAAATTTGAATGCACAAACTAAAAGATGCACAGGAATTGTAAAATTTCAAAAAGTTTGGATGTAGCAAGTGCATTATGAATTTTTCTTCCTCTGAAGATGTTGACATTGTCAATGAAACGATCGTAAGGTCTCTGAAATAAGTGTTGTGGTGATTTGGGTTTCTCCAAGTGTACTTATGCATTATGGTAGTGAATTTTCATTAAAATGTTTTAAATGCCAAAGATGTGTTTATTAAAGAAAGCAGGCATCAAATCTGGTTACCAGTATGACCTATATAGTAGAAACAATGTACCATCTATCATCAAAATAACTATGTTTGAAGATGTACAAAAATGTTTCGAAAATAAACTTAAAATCTACCTGAAAAAACTAGTTTCCTGGCCAACGAACCTTATAGGTTAATAGCAAATTGAGCTATTCAAATTTGAAGCATTTAATAAAAATTCGCTACCATAACGCACGTGCTGCGTCCCGAATTTATTTTCTTACAAACAAGCATTATAATTACGTGGTCGAAATTCGGCACATTAAAGGTCGGCTCAGATATTGCAGGGACCCGCGAATCCGACTATCTAATTAAAACAAAGCATTGTTTAATCTGTTTGGACTAAGCAGATTTTAATTAAAAAATTGCTACCATAACGCACTTGCTGCGTCCTGAATTTCTTTTCTTACAAACATGCATTATAATTACGTGGCCGAAATTCGATACATTAAAGGTCGGCTCAGAACTGGCACGGACCGGAGGAATCAGACTGTCTAACCAAAGCAAAGCATTGATTAATCTATTTGGACTGAGCAGATTTTAATAAAAAATTCGCTACCATAACGCACTTGCTGCGTCTCGAATTTATCTTTTTACAAACATGCATTATAATTAAAGTGGTCGAAATTAGATTATTAAAGGTCAGCTCAGAACTGGAACGGACGGGTGAATCCGTCTGTCTAATTAAAACAAAGCATTGTTTAATCTATTTGGACTGGACAGATTTTCCTAGCTAACGAACTTTTCAAAGCCACTTTCAAAAGGAAGGTATTCACCAAATTTAAACAAAATCGGTCCATTATTTTTTCGGTGTGATGTATATATATATATATATATATATATATATATATATATATATATATATATATATATATATATATATATATATATATATATATATATAAACATATAAAAATTGAAACTGACCCCGGATATGTGTTCTAGGGGGCCTAATTATCGCTCATTTGAAGGCATTTTTTTCAAAATTCAAAAATCGGGATCTCCTCAGTGAATTTTTTTAAGAAAATTCACTAAAAACAAACCAGTACGTTAAACCTCAACAAAGGAATATCTACGTGGACAGACATAAAAAGCGATTTAAGGGCAGGTGTGGAAAAAGTAGTGTGTGAAGAAACTATAACTAAGGAATCCGTAGAAGACATCATAAATACTTAAATTAACACAATAATGCAACAGGTGGAGAAAGATTAAGAACGAAATTAATTAAAAATATGATCAGACAAAATGTAGGAAACAGAAAACGATATGGATACAAAGAAATAGTGAAGAAATCGAAGATAACATAAAAAAGGGACGGTCGGATCAAGTCTGCCAACAGGTAAAAACAACATAATGTGAACCGGTAACGAAAAGGAAGACATTGCTAAACACTGGCAAACCTAACTGTGAATGGCATATAAAGGCAATAGGGAAGATAAACCGAGATGATCTGGGGCCGCTCACTTCAAGAAAAGAATTTGCGAAATCCCTTAAAGAACTCAAGACAAGGAAAAACTCCTGGTGTAGACGAATTAACAAAGGAACTTTTACAATGAATTCTGGTGGAAAAAAAATGAAATAAGAACTTTTTCAACTAATAACGAATACGAAGCATAATTGAGAATTGCCTGGATCAAGATCAATTCAAATTTAGACCCCAATAGGAACTAGAGAAGTAGTGCAGACAACTAAAACAATAAAAGAGAAGGGGCTTGAAAATAATAGAGATACGATTATTGCTTTTGTAGACTTGGAAAAAGTATTATGTAAAAGGAAGTGAAAAACAATGTTTGATCCGAGGCAACTTCTTGTTATTGTATATTGATCAGAAGACATATACACCGAAGTGATCTTGTAGGAATGAACCACACTTATTATACTAGAAGTAGATGCGAAGTCGCTTATGTACCCAAAATTGAAAAAACCATAAGAACTCAGAGAAGCTACTATTAACTTGGACCACCTAGAATATATAATGCCATCCCTCTCGAACTAAAATTATTATTTTCCATTAGAAGATTTAAGAGTGAAATAAAGAAATGGCTTGATACCAAAACAAGACGTGATATTCACAACGCTGTTGATATTAAAAATTATTTCGCTATCACAGAGTTTATATAAGTATTTGCTGTCATGCATGCCTGCATCGTTTTGCACATTGGTCGAAATGTGACTTCCGACGACATTCATGTAACAAGCTAAGCTTAATGTTATGTCGATAGGAGACGAGTGTTGTCTTGCTGTGTCACAAAAAGTATTTATGTATATACTGTGTGTATTTAAATGTTAAGTTCGTTTTAGTTACGTTTAATTTACAAACAAGTCATGGTTAATTGTAGTTAATTTATTCACAATTTCTTTATTTATTTTTATTGGTGTTTATATATGTACTTTTCTAATTGTAAATAATAATTATTATTATATTATGAGGGGAGCTAGATTGGCTAGTTAGGCGCATTATTCTCAACATATAAAGAAATTAAAGCCCCATAATAGATATTAATGGATATGGAATTGAAACTAATATAGGAAAGGTGTACAGCAGGGATGCCCATTGCTTTTCGAGTTATCGGCGGCTGACTCATTTACAGCGTTTTTCGGCATATTCCAATGCTTGTTTGAGGAGCATTGTCCTGAAAAAGTAATAAAATTGGATACAAGTGTCAGAACAAAGATAGAGTATGAAACTGAGGAGGTCAAGGAGATGAGAAGAACTCTAGATATATTGGACACAATATACAAGGTACGAAGAGATGATATATCGTATCAAACATACAAAACTATAGATCCCTATACAATAAAGCAGTAAGTGACGCGAAGAGGTCACATAATGAGAAGGCAATAAGCGATGCACCGAACAAGTCCAGAGCTATCTGGGCAGTTTATCAGCAGGGAAATGGGAAAACGGTAGCTAAAAACTCAAGATGACTGTCTAGATGTAGACAAGCTCAACAGATTCTTCACTGAGGTTGGGGGAAGTGTAAATGCAGCGTTTGCCGCAGGAGATGACTTGGCTCTGAAAACTTTGGCGGGGGCTGCAGTAAGGACCGTTGGCTCCGTATTTTTTATCCCGACTTCGGAGGGGAGATGGGGGGGGGGGGTTATTAGGAAGATAAAAAGCAAAAACACCAAAGATATATACGGAATGACGACCACCTTGATCAAAGCACCGGATGAAGAATTGGTAACTCCACTGACAATAATAATAAATAAGTGTCTAACGGAAGGCCTTTTTCCTTACCAATTGAAGCGAGCCAAAGTCATTCCGATACATAAAGGGGGAGATTGGATGGATCCAGGTAACTATAGACCTCTAGCAATTTTGCCAGTGTTGTCCAAGGTTTTTGAAGAAATCATAAAAGATAAGATGGACCAACTACTTTGAAGAAAATAAGTTATTTAACAACAGTCAACACGGTTATCGAAGTAAACGGTCTACAACAGCTCTTATTAAAATAGTGGATCAGATTATAAAATCTAGAGACAATAATGAGCACGCTGAAATCATATCAACAGGTCTGTCAAAGGCTTTTGATTCTATTAGGATGAGATACTGCTGAAAAAGTTGGAGTACTATGGAGTGAGAGGTCCACCATTGGAACTTATCGCATCTTACCTTCAGCAAAGGAAACAATCTGTTTTGTTGTGGGGCAGGTTATCTGATGAAACAACTATTATCCATGGAGTGCCACATGGATCTGTATTGGGACCGATTTTGTTCATAATATATATCAATGACTTAAATATAGTGAGTGAGACAGTCTCCACCCACCTTTATGCGGATGATGCCTCGTTTTTTGTCAAATTGTCTGAGGAAGACGAACTAGAAAAAATAAAATGGGATACAGTAGAGAAATCTAAAAAGTGGTTCAGTGATAACAAATTAAAAATGAATGAAAAGAAGACACATTATTCAAAATTTAAGAGAATTAGCGAGCGGCAACATCTTAAATTTTTGGGCATTAATATTGATAGCCGACTTACCTGGAATGTACACGTCGAATGTATAATAGGGAAGCTGGCAACGGGGATATACACAGTTAGAATGGTGAAGCAATTTAGTACGAAGGAAGCTGCAAAAGCAGCATACTTTCCACACTGTCATAGTGTACTTACATATGGGATACTTCTGTGGGGCAATTCATCTGCGGCAAGGGAGGTCTTTATCATGCAGAAGAGGGCTGTTAGGGCACTGGTGGGCTTGAAGCCTCGACAGTTGTAGGAAGGCTTTTAGGCTTAAAGGATTTTTGACACTTCCAGCACTGTATGTGTTTCAGTGTGTGAAGTATGTCAATAATAACCTCGACAGATTTCTAACGAACAATCAAAAGCACCGTTTCGACACCCGAAGTAAGGATAGTCTAAGAACACCACTCCATAGACTCTCTCAGACGCAGCAGGGAGTGGACTATTTGGGTCCTAAACTGTATAATAGAATGCCGGTGGGACTAAAAAACAAACCAATGCAGAAATTTCATAACGCACTGAAACATCCTACAGAAAATACCAGTTTACACATTGGAAGAGTTCATGATTCCGAGTGAACGAGTTTGACAATTTAAGGAGTGTATATCGCAGATATATCTGAATAATTTTATTTGTGGTGCCATGTTGCCCCAAAAAGATAAGACGCTTAAAACTGTGATAGTTAATTTTAACTTTTTTTTAATTATTATTTTTTGACTTTTAACATATATTTATTTTATGTGTTATTTAATGTTTTGAACTATAATGATACGTCTTATCTATACATATTTTATCAGGGTTTGTTTTATAGCGTGCGTGTTTAGCTTTGTTAGTTTATATTTGTTGTTCTTTTATACGCATTTTTTAAATTGGCTTTGTTGCTTATGTTTGCATGTGTCTAGGTTATTACGTAGTTTAAGCATTTTATATGTTGACAGTGTTTATATTATCTTTAGTTTTGCGTTTTTACATTCTATATTTGAATGTAAAAACTTTAGTTTTGTTTGACGCCCCATGTAAATCTTGATGGGAAATACACTATTACCTATTGCCATACTTGTTTAATTTATTTATAAAAGAGTACAATAACAGGTTGAAACAAGAGACACTAGGAATCAAAATAAATGGACAAAAGTTCCACCACACAAGGAACACAGATGACATAACGCTGACTGCAGAAACAGAGAAAGGATGCTCATTGTACTGACTGAGGTGTTAGTTAAGAATAATGAAACTAAAAATCAATATAACGATAACAAAAGTGATAAAGATAAGCAGAGCTAGAGGCCAGTGATTTGAGCAACTGGCGTATTATTACGGATCATGGTAGACGTAGCAAAGAACACTGAACAGGATCGCGATGGCAAAGCAAGCATTCAATAGACAAAATACTCACTAATAAACAATTTAACTTGGATCTGAGAAAGATGTTCATCGAGTCATACGTATGGAGTGTAATAATGCATAGGCGGGTAGTTTGAAAAGGCAGCAGATTGAGAATTTTTAAAATGCAGACATCGAGAAAGACCAAGTGTGCTAGAAGAGGTACCGCAAGAAAGATGTTCGCTGAATGAAATTGAGAGAAGGAAGTCAAATTTTGTTGGAAATATTCTGTGAGATATAATAACTTACTGAAAACGTTATTTGAAGAACACATACTTGAAAAAAAAGAGGAGATCTTCTGGAAAACCGAACCCAATTGATGAAGGATGACGTGTGGAAGTTACAATGAAATAAAAGGGCTGCTGGAGACGAGATATTAATAAAGATAATTTTTTGGCGCAGCACTAGTTCCCTCGCTGGCATTTCAATAGCGGAATGTCACTTTCGGTTTAACCAAAACCGCACTGGCCTTCTTTGTTTTGAGTACAACTATATAATATTACAGAAACAGATTTGTTTTGGCGAGACAAGGTCAAACTAGTTACATTAAGGGCCATTATCAGATAAATCACCCTGCACGCAATGCGTAGGGCTTTAAGTATTTACTCGCTCACAACGGTAAAATATATGAAATTCATAAAAAGAGAGGGAAGTTGCAGAAGAATGATTTATTTGCGAAAAAGTGACCCAATTTATACGCTTCCTGGAATATGGTGAAAAAACATATTATTAGAATTTCTTATTTCCGTAACAGCTTCTTCATTTCTGAAAATATGCAAATACGGTCTTCACTTACTTAAAGCACTTTTATCAGTAGTATTTTGAAAAACGAGTTTCGACGTTTCGTTTTTTTGAGAATCATCAAGTGTAATTTTTCAAGGCCATATTGAATTTGAATATGATTTTGTTGTACTTGTCAAAACAATTTTACTGATGTTATCACATGATGGGTCTAAAGTAAAATATTACCAACTTCATCAACTTTTGATTAAATTCTCTTATCGCAGTTTTATGCAGTTTTGAAATATGTTTTTATTGCTATTACATAAAAATGTTATATGAGGTACTATTAAGGCATGCTAATTTTATTTGTGGCCGCTAAGAAAGTGATCATTCCAAAACCCCATGTAAAATCACCATACGCGTTTCGAGATTTCTCTGCGCAAATGTTTTTTTTTTTGACGTCATAATCGAGATGCTCGTGAAAAGTTGAACGACTTTCCCCATTTAAACCACACTGTAACTAAAATAATAACCGAGATGATTATTGCAAACGATTCCTGCGAAGAAGCATATCCAGATCTAGTTATCTCTGGAATTATGCAGAATCGACTACAACGTGTTAGCTTCATAAGATGGACAATCGAGTTTGCCGTTCAACTAGCCGGGAAAATACATACCGCTCAACTAAGAAAAATTAACTTGTATGTCAATATAAGCAATTCGCTGCGCAATTGTTTTTTTTTGACATCAGAATGGAGATGCTTGTGAATAGTTGAATAACTTTCCCCATTTGAACTACATTGTAGCTTCAATAATAACGGAGACAGCTATTATAAACGATTCCCGTGAACAGCCTGTATAATGGGGTCGTAACTCAGACGAAAAATATGGAAGACGATTAAGGATTTCAGAAAAAGTAAAAAGAAGATAACATTCTAATAGGAATATTTTGAGATAACAGCCTTCAAAAAGTAGCTGAAAAAGCGCCGTCTGGTGGCAAGCATAAGAAAATAATAAAAAAATTACATGATAACAGCCTTCAAAAAGTAGCTGAAAAAGCGCCATCTGGTGGCAAGTATAAGAAAATAAAAAATATGACATGAATTGTACTTGAAAAAACCCTTCGAATAGTTTTTCCCCCAAGCTCTAGTTGCCATAAATACCGAAATATGAATGTCGCTCACCTAATGAATCACCCTGTATATCTCGGCTCTGATACACTTTTGAAATCTTTTTTTTACCGCTATTACCTATGTTGTATGAGGTACTATCAAAGCATACTAGGTGGCCGCTAAAAAAGTGACCATCCCAAAACCAATCGACCATACCCCTTTAATAAACTTTATTTACAGCAAAGGTCAACACTGGAATTCAATTAACTTTTTATAGGAAACATATTTTTATATTTGGTTTAAATTGTTTGTTTTTTGTAATTGAAGTATACGAGGCGTGTTTTGTTTTAAGTGCAGTTTTGAAATTTGACAGCTGCAGCAGACGCCCTCGTGGCTGGTGCCAGCCTGCAAAGCGAGAGGTCCCGGGTTCGATTCCTGGGCGAGCCAAGTTGACTTTGTCTGGAAAATTTGTATAAAATATTAAATGATGGGAAAGAATGTGCTAATGGCCTGAGATGCCGCAGCCAATAATATATTAAAAAAGACAGCTGCAGCGCTGCGGTCACCGTTTCGCTCATGCGCGCTAAGTTTCTTTATCTTTTGCCTTTCCAGATATACCCTTATGGGAGATTTCGTTAGAGTGTTTAAAATACCTCAAACCAGTGAAAAACGCGCCAATTGTGAAATACGTGATGCCATTCGGTTTTTTTTTTAATGCAAGAGTCGTAAAAACTGCAGAAAAGCACAGATAGAATGGTGAATTGTATGGTGACAACTATATGACCAATGAAATGATAATAATATGGGTTAGAGGACTTAAAGATGGCCGCACAAACGCGCATGATGAGAAACGAAGTGAAGTAGCTGAAAAGATTCGAGAACAGACGCTCTACGTTCATTCATTATCAGTGAATTTCCTCAAGTTTCAAGAGGTGTTCTCTATGAAATTGTGACAGAACGCTTACACTATCGGATATTGCGCTCATGACATGTTCCAAAAATGCTGACAGTTGCAAAAATCTAATCGTTTAGACAGTGCAACTTTGTTAGAGAGGTACTGTTAACGTTATTATCATTTTTTCTCGCAGTTAAATAAGCACCTAACCGGTCAGCGCTACGACGACGACGACGTCAAAACAGCTGTGCTGGAGTGGTAGTTAATCAGCCCGCAAGTTTATATGAGGATCGGATTCAGAAGGTGGTGGAGAAATTGTGTTAAAAAGTAGATTAACGTCCAGGCTCCAGGCTTTCATGTAAAAATAACGGTGTTAAAAAATCCTAGTTTCTTTCCAAAACGATCATATATATATATATATATATATATATATATATATATATATATATATATATATATATATATATATATATATATATATATATATATATATTAGCAATTTGCAAGTTTTAGCTTTTAGAATTTTCTTCATAAACACATAACTAAAATCAAACCTCGCAATTGCATAAAATATAAGTGAATTTTCTTAAAAAAAATTCACTAATGAGATCTCGACTTTTGAATTAAAAATTTCTTCAAATGAGCGCTATTTAGGACCCCTGGAACCCAAATCCGAGGTCGGTTTCAGACTTTATATATATATATATATATATATATATATATATATATATATATATATATATATATATATATATATATATATATATATATATATATATATATATATCTGTGTGTGTGTGTGTGTGTGTGTGTGTGTGTGTGTGTGTGTGTGTGTGTGTGTGTGTGTGTGTGTGTGTGTGTGTGTGTGTGTGTGTGTGTGTGTGTGTGTGTGTGTGTGTGTGTGTGTGTGTGTGTGTGTGTGTGTGTGTGTGTGTGTGTGTTTATATATTTGTCACACCTATAACTAAAAAAATAATGGACCGATTTTGATAAAATTAGGTAAGTACCTTCCTTTCGCGAGCGGCTTGGATAAGTTCGTTAGCCAGGAAAATCCGCCGAGGTTTTCTCGGAAATTTTTGTGTTTTCTTTCGAAAAAATTAAAAAAAAAATTATATCTCCGGAATTAACAAAGTAAGGGCAACGAAATTTTGTACACGGGTTTATATCATTATATATTTAGCGCTGTAGGTTAAAGGACAAAAAACTTACAGGCATTTAAAGAAAAATAAATTTGGGTTTTCCTCAAAACGTCAAAGTCACGATTTTAAACGTCAAAATTGTTAATATTTAGGCAATGAACCTGAAATTAATATGATCTATGGAAGGAAAATGTCTTAAGAATAATGTTTTACAAAGCCTGAGCTCTTAGTTTCAATCGTCATTATCCTTCATTTTACTAAAATATTCCCAGAAAATTCATTTCAAATAGACCCTTTCTCTGATGCTTTAGCAGTAGTGTTAGCTATAGAGTTTATCGTTTAATTGTATATCATTTTTGTCGAATTTTCGTAAAAAATCATTAAAGTGCAATATATCCGTTATTATGCTAGTTACGAAAAAAAGTTGTATACATTAATTGTAGGGTGTCTTAAGCTACATCTTAAAAAATATTTCCACAATTACAGGTTGGTGATTCAAATTTTCTTTTTTTTAGTGAATTTTTTTAGTCGAACACGCCCTATGTTATTGCATTTTTGTATTTTCCATCGAAATATAATACATCTTTGTAAGAAAAGAAATTCGGGACGCAACAAGTGCGTTATGGTAGCGAATTTTCATTAAATGCTTCAAATTTTGAATCAATTTGCTATTAACCTATAAGGTTGACCAGAAAACCAGTTTTTTCGGAAACAATTTAAGTACCTATACTATTGGAAATTTTTGTACATTTTCAAACAATAAAGTTATTTTAATGAAACATGGCACATTGTTTCTAATATATAGATTATACTGGTAACCAAATTTGGTGCCTGCTTTCTTAAAAAAACATATTTGCCATTAAAAACATTTTCGTGAAAATTCACTACCATAACGCACTTGCCGCGCCCAGAGTTTTTTTTATCATCTTTAAGTCTGGAAAGGTAAAAAATATATTGACAGCATATTGAAACGTGTCAAATAGCAGATGCCAGGAAATGGAACTGTAGGGGTACAACGGACATATAGCTTAGCAAATCTGGAATTGTTATCTACTGAAAGAAGTCTGTTGGTAAAGGGCTGTGTATTAAATTAAAACATACTGGCGAAATTCGTGAGTCAGTAAACACTGTGTAGTATGCACAATCAACCAAAGACTGCAATGCTATCGGGGCGGCAGGGCCCTGAGCACTGAGGAAAAAAAACACCGTGTTGGATGGATATATTTTGGATAATTAAAATTTAAGATTATACATATATGCAGCTACATACTTTAGCTTATTTGTATAGTACCTACAATGTGTAATTTGTATTAGTAAATAAATACATAGATAAATATCACCTAACCGCTTAAATGGGAATGAGAAAAAAGACTAGACAAATATAAAATGAGTTGAGAACGGGAAGAGAAACAAAACAGGAGTTTTATCATGAAACAATAATTAAAAGACCAACCCAAAGCTACAAAATTATGTACGTATTTATGTTCTATCGACATTTGATTCTGTCTCGAGAAAAAATTTTTGGAAAAAGTTAGAAAAAAGAATCGCCGATAAAAAGCTAATATCAAATATAATGTCCCTGCATGCAAATGCACAAGTAATTACGTACAGAACATCCCATAAATTTGCAATAAGGCGGAGTCGCACCGCCCACGTATGTGACGTGTGCTGTGCACACAGGCATCAAGGTCTAGGGGGAGGGGGGCTAATGTTTGATGGGTCCCAAAATAAGGCGGCATAAGACGATTTTAGCATATATCTTTTTTTATTTTCGCACAATAACCATCTTATTTATGACATTGTATACCTACTCCATTTAAACCGTCAAATTATCACACCATTATCAGAAACATTACGTGCTCCAATTACTGACATCCAACACCATTTGGCATTTTAAAGTTGGATAAGATTTTAATAAAAATCCATGAGATGCAAGATGCTTTTTTAGAAATTTACAAAACTGATTTATGTTCAGCTCCTAGTCATGAATAAAAATTTCATAACGAAAAAATGCACAATACAGTACACATTAGAGATCCAAGAAAGAGATGGCAGAAGGCAGGCTTGTAACTTATAATCCCCACAAAAAGCAGAAATCCTGTTTTCAAGCAAGATCGAGAATTGAACCCGCGGAATCATGCTACTTAGATGTATAGGAGATAAAACAGTTCACATCTGGTGTGTTTTAACGAAAGTAAATTTTGTTAGGAAAACCTTATATTTAAAAAATATGCAATTGTCTCTGAACGCTTTACATGAACTTAAACAATTCTTATACCACAAAAGAAACTTCAAAAAGGTTACATGTGGGACCCAATTTTGAAATAACAACTTCGTTATGACGTCGATAAAAAACTAAACAGTTCGATTATGGACATAAAGGTCAACCGATTTCAGATCCTAAAGTATACAAAATTAACCTTTTTTACAGCATTTTCGATCAAGCGTTGGTTTAAGTAGGTTAAAAATATCAGTTATTTTTTATATATTAAAAATAGGGTCAATGTTATATTTTACCTTTTGAAGAGTATCCGTTTTGTTTTATTTTGTCAGAGATTTTTACATTATACAGGATTCGGCAGAATGAACTAGGTACCCAACTTAAACAGCTTATAAAATTTTATTAGCTTGAATAATAAAACGAATTAGTACATATTTTTAAACTAGAAAGATGGGAGTTTTTTTAATGATTTAAATATAGTGCTTCGTACAGATTGCCATTGTTCTCAATACATTCTTCTAATTGACTAGCAATTTTTTTCATAAGATTTTAAAGAATGTGACGTGAGATGGCCTTGATTTCATTTCTAATGTTTAATTTCAAATCTGTTATATTTCTTGGTTTACTCACAAACACTTTGTTTTGAATAACCTCAAAGAAAATAATCCGGAGCTGGAAGATCTGGCGATCTTGCGGGCCATAAAATCGTACCATTTCTTGAAATGAGTATATTTGGAAAGGATTCTCTTAAAACGTCCATGCTTATTCTCGCGGTATGACTTCTTGCCCCGTCTTGCTGAAACCAGTAATGTCCTATTTCTTCTTCAATTTGAGGTAAGACGAATGGCTGCAGCATTTAAGCAAAGCGCGCAGTGGTAACGGTTATCATCTGACTATTCTGTTCAAAAAAATAAGGCCCAATTATTCTAGCGTCTAGAATTGGCACACCGTACAGTTACTTTAGGGCAATGTAAAGGTCGCTGATGAATTTCCCGTGGATTTTCTTAAGCCCAGCAACGGCAGTGTTGTTTATTTACATTGCAGTTGAAATAAAAATGTGCCTAGTCACTCATCGATACCTAGGTGATTATCATAAACTTTTGTTTTTTGTTGCCTTAGAAATATAAATACTCTCCTACGCATCTAGCTTCACTGGTTGTCTAATTTATCAAAAATGTTATCTTGATCATTTATTTCATGAGTTACTCCGATCTTATATGGAGGAAAATTCATGCGTTTTAACATTCTCCTCATGCTTCGATCACGTAACCAAGGACAAAAGCATGTATAACAGCGGCTTTTTTCGGACTAGTAATAACTGCATTTCTTGCATTTCCTTCGTTACGTTCATTGCACGCAGTTCTTGGTCTTCCACTTGACTTTTTGTCGACAATAGATCGCAGTTGTCTACATTTATTCCACCAAGCTAAAATAGTCTATCGCTGGGGACAGCGACGGAGAAAATACCTTTGTTCAGCGATTGCTGAATTAAATTGAATCAATATCTTGACAGAAAAGACACGATGTTGTGTACACCAACGCTCCATTTTGACAACTGTCAAGAATTCTAACAAAATTTCCAAAGCATACTTTCCCATTTAAGACTATTTTCATTTAAAATAACCAAAACGTTTTGTGTTACTAATGAAATAAAATGGGTAACAGATTTTGCCGAACCCTGTATATATATATATATATATATATATATATATATATATATATATATATATATATATATATATATATATATATATATATATTACCTAAAGTTTTTTATATTGTCTACATTATATTTATCATATTGTGTATGTACCTGATCTTTCTTAGTATGTAATTTTTGATTTCTATTTAAATTGAAAACTTAATTTTTATGGGAGTCACCACACTTTTTCCACAAATGCGACTCCAAGCATCGGCGCGATCCAGCAACTGTACAGATCCACTAGTACCAATATAGTTGTCAAAAACACTATTAAGACACTTGAGCACGATTCGTGCATTATGAGCTGATGCACCCTCTTGTTGGAAGAAAACGAAAATTGATTATTTTTGACAAAAATGCGGGCAAAACACCATCTAGTGATAATCATTGTAACCAGAAAAAATATGTTGGTGGAATAATTCAATAAGACGTCAATTGCAGAAAAAAGGTGACTATCGCCACTCAGATAGTAATGAATTTAAGCAAATTTTAAGGTCACCATGGCAACCATACGAAATTATGTCACTGTACAAAAATTCAAGTTAGGCAAAATAGTTTTGGAGATATAGAAGAAATAAAAAAAAAGTTTTTGGTATTTCGCTTATGTCTAGAAAGCCATGGAACCTTGTTCAAATCTGTAAGTACCTTCGACTTGCACTTGTGCAACTTATGTCTAATTTAACCAAAAAACCACATATGGGTTCTAGGGCGCCTACTTCGGACCCATTTAAAGAAATGTTTGCAAAACTTTAAAATCCAGAAAATTCGCTAAACATTGAGACCGACCCTAGAAATGCGTTCTACAGGCTCTAGTTCGCACACGCATATTTGTAAACATTTTTTTGGTGTCTGTGACCTCGTGATGAAAAGTTTTCAATAAAAATTCACTAAAATGCATATTTACAGACTCTAAACTTAAATTTACGTTGCCTGGCGGTTGATTTTAAGGCTCTGGATCGATTCAAGTGCAGTGTCCACTTTAGAAGGCAACTATAAAAACACATACCTGAATTGCCGACCCGTAGATTAAGTGAGCAACTAAAAAATATAAGTCTTGTCTGACGCACCTCGTAAATCAGAAGTTCAGTAGTACCCGTGGGCGAAATTATTTCATCAAAATTTAAGCATTCACATAATCGATTATATATGGCAGATATGGAAAGATTGCAACCCTCTTAAAAATAGATTATCGGCCACTGAATAGTCCAGGTAAGTTAACAGGTTTTATAACGTACCGGTATCCTATATAAAATGGAACCACGGCTTGGTTACCTTATTTTTCACACACCGACCTAAACACATTCTTGTTTTTCCCCAAAGTTTTTAATATTAGAATCGGGTTTTTTATTTAGGCACATACGGAGGTATTTTGGATTTTTTCCTTTAAAATAGAACACCCTTACATTTTAACATATTTATTTTCTGTTCGAAAATGCAACAGAGTAATAAAACCGCAGCATAAGAAACAATTTATGCTGTGATAAAACCTCATTATGTATGCAAATCACTTTTAAAATGTATACGGGAATAGTTAAATATGCTTACTGATTCCTTATGTAACTAGTATGTTTACAAGATATTAAATGCATTTAGCATGATCCCTGTATAAATAGGTCTTTGGATGAAATGCTAATCTCAGAAAGGTACATCCCTTTGTTCAAAGATATGACAAAGGCATTGGCAGAGAACGAGCGTGAAAACCAATTTGAACATAATTTATGTCCCATTAAATAAAATCAGGGTTTACAAAAAAAATGTTTTTATTTGTATTTTGAACAAACAAAAAAAAACAGTATTTAAACCAGTTTTTTATTGGTTTAATCATCGTTTTTAACGAAAGACAATAAAACAGTTTTACACTGAAAAAAACTTGTTTTAAACATAGTAAGACACATGCATGTCATGAAATTGGGGAATTCAGTCTAATTTAATACAATAAGCCATCACAACCTGTACTTCTTTAACCTAGTTTTAGCCTTCAGTATAATTCATTTGGTGCAGACTGCAGAACAGTGTAGTTTTGCATGCTCAATTCATAAGTGGAATTTATTAATGGTAGGACAGGAATATGGAAAGATATTTGGCCAAAAAAATCTGTCAGTGGAACTCCTGGAAAGAAGTGTATCAGAGCTAAGTGCTAGAATGGCGAAACCGAAGTATGTAGTAGGTTTGGTAGCTAGACTGAAAAAGCATGATGCATTCTGTGCACGTGAACATCAAGAAACACCTGACTCAGAAGTTACCATAAGTTTGTTCATCAGGTTGGGGGTACATTGTGTTCATAAATAGCAATAAAAATGCTAAGCACATTAAATATCAATTTTATTTATATTAACACATCTATTAGGTAATTTGTTTTTTGAACAACCTGGCAAACATTTCAGTAATTATTTTTTTGGCAGTTTATTGACATAGAAAAAATGAAATCCACATATTCCAAATGAAATCAACCACCAAAATGTGATATTCAATACATAATATTTTCTTTCTAGATCGAGGTGAAGTTATGTCAGAAGTAGCCATTAATTCTTAGATCAAGGAGGAAGTAGTGGCCAAAATGGAGAGCACAACCGTTTTCTAACAGGAACAGCTGCATGAAAAATTTCTTAGTGTGAACCACTGCTGAAGATAAATCTAAGCTAGATATTCAGATTGCTAAATACTTTTTATCAACTATCCCATTTCTGCATGACGACCACGCGAAGTTATGATTGTTGACTATCTTCGCTTGTAATAAATTATTTATTACATGGGTTTTATATCATGTTATTATTACATGTGTTTTATATCATGTTATTAAAATTTAAATAAAACATGTTTGAAACTGTTTGAAACAAAACTCAAAAACTCAACTCTAGTATTTATAACGTATTCTAAACGTCTGTTTTAAACAGTTTGCTTTAAACTTGCCAGCCCTGAATGTGTGTGTGTGTGTGTGTTTTGTTTCTTTAACGTCGGCCTATTTCCGCGACTATGGCCAATCACCGACGCCAGGGAGCAGTTTCTCCTCACTATCCTGGAAAATTTGCCGAACCCCTGCCTTTCTGTAAGGAGGATAGGGATCTTTGACGTGCCCAACATCGCATGGACACGAGACCGACGGCTTTACGCCCCCTCCGAAGGGCGGAACGTGCATACATTCAACTTGCTCAAATACAATTGTAGAACCTCGGTTGATGTTAATATTAGAGTTTGTACTGAAAAAGTGAAAGGAGTACCCTGGGATCGAACCCAGTACCCTTCGGTTCAGAGGCACACGTTCTTACCCCTGAACCACCGAGGTTATTCCAGCCCTGAATAAAATATAGATATTTTAATTATGAATATAAGATGGAAATTAGAACAATATCCATGCAACGCTTCTAAATTCCATTCATGAATATTATTACGTTTTATCGATCATATACAAATAAGTCGCACAACTTCTGCAATATACCAGGGCATAATTTAGATGTTTTCTTCAATCATATCTTGAGATTTGCCTTTTCCAATCTGGCAGACTTCTTCAAATTTGGATACGTATAATAACAACTTTTTTTTAAATATTTTCCTGTATCATCTAACCGCATAATAAAACATTACATTACACCAGCACTACTTTTGAATTTTTTCTCTAAAGATTGCTCATGGTTTACCGAGTCATATAGGCTTTTGGCCTCTCAGTGCTGCGACTCCAATGGGTCTTTTGTGCATGATTCTTTTTCTTAATAGTTGCTCAAAAAGTTCAGACGTTTTATGTAGTCCACTATCTTCTTGGGGGCTATTTTACTTATTTCCTGGGGCGTTAGGGTCACCCCTCCAAGGTATTTGAACCTTTTGCAGAACTGCGCCACGCAGTCGCATAGCAAGTGTTCTGTTGTTTCTGCTGCTTCAGTGCAGTATCTACAGTTTTCACTGTCCGCCTTGCCCATCTTCATAAGGTGATACTTACTGGGAACTGTCCTGCGACAAGTTCTGTTCAAATCAAGAAACAGTTCAGATTTCTTTGTTGGTTGACTGTTTTGCCTGCCTTAAGCCTGGTGTTTTCCTCTAGTATGGCGCATTTAGTTCTTCTCCCAAGTATCAAGTTCATTTCTTACGTAGCTCTCTGTTAGTCCACAATAGGGATCTGGAACATAGAATTGTGTTGTTGCTGCCCTTTTCGCAAGGCTATCTGCTTCCTCATTTCCTCCAATGCTTTGATGCCCTGATACCCACTCAAAGTTACTTTGTTGTTCGTAGCCAGTAGCTTCAATGATTTTTTGCATTCTCCGGTCACTTTTAGACTCGGTTTTAAAAGATTTCAGAATCTTTAGTACCGCCTAACTGTCTAACCGGATGTAGATTTATCTATTTCTGAATTTCTTTGTAATTTTCCATCTAACTAATAATTAAAATTATACGTTTTCTAAAGAACAAAAAAATAGGTGATCGTGTTATTTGCGGTGTTGAAATAAGCCGTTAAAATTCCGCAGATTCATCAGTTTAACAGCGCTTAATTTTCATATTTCTCCGATACAGTATAATTAAGACGATGTGGAAAGTTGATGGTGTTGATGCAAATGAGCGCAAAGAAACTGATAACTAATAGAACTATAATCCAACCTTGATTAATTATTAAAAACTCTTATCAGTGTAAATGCTGAATTAATTGGACGAATCTGTCAGTTTAAGTGGATTGTTAGAATGCACACTTAAGCAAAGCAAAATCAGTCAATTTGTAAATAAATTATATAGGAATAGTAGTGTTCCAAAGCCTTTCAATTTGTCGCAACTCCTTAGCACTAGAGACTTTGACATTTATTTAGATGTATTTAAACGCGTGAAAGATATATGTAAAAACATTTGATGTAAATCTCGTATACAACGTAGATTAAGTTGACCTATTGTTTCCCAACCTATATGTATTACCCTACTTTTACCTAAGGCCCACCTGTGCACGTTTTAAAGTTGCTCTGATCGGCCGCAGAGCATGAAGCTATGTGTCCATTGTATATCCCAAACATTGTTGGAAAAAAAAATAAAAAAAAAAATAAAAAAAAAATTAAAAAAATAATAAATAAATAAAAAAAAAATAGAAGAAAGTTAAAATATTGAACAAAATAAATGAATAAATAAAATAAAGAATGTGTAGCAGAAAAATAGTGCCAACTGATAACAGAATGATATATATACATGTGGGTGTATATATAGGTATATATAGATGAGTGTATGTAATTACTCTTAGGATTAAGGAATGAGAGAGGAGTGAAAGTGGATTGAAAGGGATAAAAAGAGGAGTGAGAGGGTGCAAGAGATTATCTATAATAACTTGTAAGTAACAAAATGGTTGGCAAAAGTGATATGGCACTGAATTTACGCTGATTTGGACCTACACTCACAGTGATGGAAAACTGGGCGAATGGACACTGATTCCGCAGCCAAAATAATAGTGAAATTTAAAAAAAAAAAGTGGATTGTGGAAGATAGCTCCTTATAAAAGTTGTTAACACAATTATAATGGCAGCAATTAATTAGGACACCTCTGACAACATAATTGTCCAAAAAAAACCTTATAACACAATCTATAAACAATGTAACAAAAGAACAGAAAACGTACACTAATATTGCGAAATCCCAGCCCTAGTAAAGGTCACAAAATTATTAAACGCTCAAAAAACTCTGGAACTATCAGACTATGTGCACGCCGTCGGAAATATTATAGGACCCAAGAATATTCGGTTTGCCTCCAAAAATTTTAACAGTGTGCATTTATTTTGCGTATACAAAACAGCAAGATATTGGTTTGTCTATCTGAAATGAGTGTTCGACGGTTATTAACCTTTTCGCTGCTATAGGCGTATATATACGAATATCTAATAAGCTGCTATAGGCGTATATCGACGTTCGGCCTCTAAAAATTATTTAAAGCCGGGTAAACTGCTGTAAACGCATGTCTACGTCTAGACAGTACCGTGGAACACATTACTGCATCACGTCATATGAGATGACGTGGCAAAGTGGGCGTAGATTGCAGCTACAGCAAATCCGATGAAGTGGGAAAGTGGGCGGAGCAAATCACTGTATATACTGGGCTGATGCAGTGATCTAATTATAATTTAGTATGCATTTTGAATAGGAAGATGTCACGTCGTGGGCTTACCGAGCAAAGTTTACTCGCTATTTTACAAAATAGCGACAGCGAAGACGATAACGTCGATCTGGATGATCCAGCTGACTATGGCTGGATAGATGACGATGATGACGAACCACCAGTTCCTTGTGATAACTTTCTACCAGACAATGTTACAGCCACCTCTTTTGATTCGTCATCTGAATCAGAACAAGAACACGTGGTTTCTAAGAAACGAAAAATAAGTGGTTTCGAGTGGAGAAACTCCGATTTAGACCCCGAAATATTTAGTTTCAATAGAAATGATTCCGGTTGCAAACTTCCAGCCTTAGATAATCAATGTACTCCTCTCGACTGTTTTCAAGTGTTTTTTACGCCCCAAATAATGGCGCAGATTGCAGAACAATCTAATTTGTATGCCAGCAACATTTGTGTCGGTGATAATGTGTCAAATCGATCACGAGTAAAGAACTGGAAGGACACTGATTGTGACGAACTCTACTGCTTCTTGGCAATAAATTTTCTAATGGCACAGGTGAAGAAAAATGTAATAAACAGTTACTGGACGACGGACTCACTGTTGGCTACTCCCAGCTTTCCTCAAATTATGGCGAGGGATAGATACCTAATAATTTTGCGAATGTTGCATTTCGCAGACAACAATGAACAGCCCGAAAACGATCCATTGTGGAAGTTGAGAATTATCGTTGATCATCTCAGAAAAGTATTTTTAGAAGCTTTCTATCCATTTCAAAATCTATGTGTTGATGAAAGCCTTCTTCTGTTCAAAGGACGTGTATTTTTCAAACAATACATACCGTCAAAGCGTCATAGATTTGGTGTCAAGTTTTTCATACTCTGTGATTGTGAGACAGGATATGTACAGGACTTTATTATATATGTGGGCGCGTCAACGGAGATAGACAAATGCCATAATGTAAATGCTGATGTTGGAATATCCGGAAATATTATTCTCACATTGTTGAAACCATATCTAGGAAAAGGTCATACTTTATTCGTCGATAATTGGTATACGAGTCCCTCATTGTTCTCTCATTTACATGACCAAAAAACAAATGCTTGTGGAACGGTGAAGAAAAACAGAAAAAACATGCCTGATTTGCCCAAAAAATTAAACAGAGGGGATGTTGAGTACAAAAGTACAGATCAGCTCCTTGCTTTGAAGTGGCAAGATAAGAGAGAGGTTAGGATGCTCACAACTTTTCATAAAAACAGTATGATAAATACGGAGAAAATTGACAGGAACACAAAGCAAAAAGTAAAGAAGCCTAGTTGCATAGTGGACTATAACCAAAATATGGGTTCAGTTGACAGATCTGATATGATGCTAAGTTCTGTTGAGTGTGTAAGAAAAACCGTAAAATGGTATAAAAAAGTCTTCTTCCACTTGGTGGACTTGTCCTTACTAAATGCTCATGCCATATATAAAACACAAACAGGAAAAAATATTTCCATTTTGGATTTTCAGTATGAGCTAATAAAAAATATTTTAGAAATATACCACAAGTCACGTAACGACTCTAGACCTGGAAGAAGATCTACGGACGGAGATAATCCTATGCGTCTCACCGATCGCCATTTTGTATCCCTCGTTCCAGGAACAAATAAAAAGAAGAATGCTCAACGAAAATGTGTTGTATGTGCCAAACATGATAAAAGAAGTGATACAAGATATATGTGCGCCAAGTGTGATGTACCGCTTTGCTTGTCAACTTGCTTCGAAAGATACCACACACATAAGCATTATTAAGTTTTCTCTGTCAAATTGTTTTTATATTTTCCACATTATGTTTCTTGTTAGGTAATAAAGTTTTATGTTTAAACCCTTCTCATGTTTATTTCATTAATGAGCATAATGAAACACTTTTACTAACAGAAATTTACGATTTTCTTGTCTTAACCATTGAGTTCACACTGCTGTAGACGTATATAAACGTTTCGCGCGGGAAAACGCCGCACAGGCGACATGCCCGCCGAGAGCAATTCAGCAGTCAAAAGGTTAACTCCAGCCAGTAGGATCGTTGTCGCAAATTTCTGCCCATCAATCCCCAATGAATCATTAGAAACAATGATAAGACAAATTGGTCTAACTCCTATACCATGTATATCGCTCCTGAGAGCCAACCGTATAGAAGATCCACATTGACATTGACAGTGATGAAATTGCCATTGTCTGTCATTAATCATGGTGATACAAATTATAGAATATTCTTGAGTTGCGATGACATGGTATGTTACAACTGCAATAAGCAGGCCATATTGCTACCAATTGCCCCAACAACACGAATGAAAGTCAGTTTACCGGAAATTACATCTAAATCAAGGTCAAAACCGAACACTGAAGAAAGACGAAACACTTCAAACGAAAATAATCTCATACTAAACATAAACCTACCAGAAACATCACGTTCAACCAAAAAAGCCGCCCCACAGTCAAACTCTCCTACCACGAGTTTAGAAATCTATTAGAAAACATTATTTATCTCAAAAGATCAAGCCAGTGAAATGGAAGACTGCTTTGCACAATATAAAAAAAAAAAAATCAAAAAAACCCAAAAGAGCTGATCAAACCGAAATGGTGATACTTCCGATTTCCGAAATGATACTCCCTGTTAATACATAATAGAAAATGCGTCGCCGTCATTAGTCCTCAATTTCAACCTTACACTTCCTGGGAAATGTCTATCAAAACCCAGACCCACTATTTTGTAGGAGTACGCAGGACACAAGTTCCTTGCTGGACAGGCTTTCCAAATTATACAAAGATAGGAAAGAATATTTTAAGACAACTAAACTAGGGAGAATCTGAAACTGTGTCTGAAACCCACATTGACTTCTCCCAGACAAGTTTTTAGTGCATAATAAGCACTTTCTTATGACAGTGTAATAAAAGTCTGTACCGTCAATTAGAAAT
This sequence comes from Tillus elongatus, assembly GCA_964006375.1. Classification (NCBI taxonomy): domain Eukaryota; kingdom Metazoa; phylum Arthropoda; class Insecta; order Coleoptera; family Cleridae; genus Tillus; species Tillus elongatus. Next base: position 107,530,169 of record OZ023269.1, on the reverse strand, counting down.
ACTTAAGATACTGATCTATGAAAGTAATCTAAAAATAATTTGTCTTTAAGAAACCAACTTAAAAAATAACAAATCCCGTACCCTGAAAGGTTTTAAATCATTCAATAAAAACAGAACTGATAGAGATGGAGCCAGTGACGGAGTGGCAACTTTTGTCGCAGATAAACTAACTATAGACATAAAAGCAACTGCAACAAAAGTGTAAGCACATATCGGAATTCATGGAAATGAAAAGGCTGATAACCAAGCCCGACAAGCGATCAGTGCGAAGGATGCTACTAAAGTGAGTCAAGTCTTAATAGATGACGTGAAAAACTTAATTAAACATACAGTGTTAAGTACGTGGCAAACTCGGTGGCTAAACGCAACAGCTAAATCATTAGTGAAACCTTGGCTAACAACACCGAATGACCGAAGAAGCCAAGTTCTTATTACACGCCTGAGATTAGGTCACACCGAACCTACTCATAGCCACCTTCTAAAAAATCGTCGGCTACCAATATGTGTTTCCTGTGGTGTAAACCAGACTGTCAAGACATTTTTTGGTAGAGTGTCCACTGTTCAACGAAGAAAGACCTACCTATGGAATTCCCTCCACAATTGAACACGCCCTTGGACCGAAATGGTCCTTTAACGTTACAATAGCGTACCTCAGAGCAATCCATATGGCAAATCTTTGAAAATAAGCTTATACTGTAATTTTTTGCAATATTGCAGCTTTTTGTAACCAAGATAAGTTTTTTATGTTGTAAATAATACCTCTCGCTAATAACCCTTTGGTTGAAGCGAATTTTTAATTTAAAGAAAATGTGCAATCTCTAAAAGACATTGAGTTAATTGACAACGTATAGTTTACTGTACTAGTGAGGAATAAGCTGTTTATGACCCTTAGTGGTCTATGCGGCTTTTTTTAATGAGGCGTTTAGTTTGACTGCCTGCGTCTATAAGTTCTGGATGACAGTTTGCTTAATTTATGACTCCGTGGCACTTTTAAGCCGAGTATAGATTTATCAACTTTTCTGGTGGCATAATAATATATGAAGTAAATTTATGTTGAAAATAAATCAGATTTTCAGAAAAATTTAATTAGGAGAAATATGAATATATCTATCACGTATTTCATATAAAACAGTATGGCAACTATGCACGGTTTGCTATCTGCCATTTTGGGATTGGAATCCCTCAAGTTTATCTAATTGCAATATACAGTACTTTCACAATTATAGGAATAAATTCGTTAAATTAATTTAAAATCAATGGATTAGTTCAAATGCTCGGTCATCTCAACTAAGATCATTTAATCACAATATTAATTGCCCACTGGGGCCAATGTAAAACTCAAAATCACCTCCGTTTCAACAGGAAATGGCATCACCTTTTTAATTTTAAACAGAACTCTGTATATTTCTATAAATTCAGAAAGATAATTAAAAACCCTTTTCGATGAACCCCTGTATATGTACGTATCATGAACAGATCCTGAGATATCTACAAAAAACAAAATCAAATTGATAAATTTTTAACTGATTTTTTTGGTATTAAATATTGATACAATTCAAAAAGAAATCTTTTATCACACATGCTACTAGCTTCCAATTTCAGGCGCATTTGAAAAAAGTCTGTTACCAATGGAATGTAAGTTCCGAAGTCATATTTACCGATACCACCACCATTTAGTGTTGTGTTGTTGAAAAGTGTACGTTTTAGTGTCCGTATAGTTAAACTTGGCAGTGAAAAATAACTATCACAATCAAATCGACATAAAAAGAAAGAATATAGATTTTGATGATTGGTTATGGGGGATAGATATCATGCGACTCAGGAGAAGGTAAACAGAGTGGCCAGCTAACTCACTAGGTATAACTCCCCTGGATTTCTCTCTGTGGAATCACTTACGATTCAAAGTTGATTCAAATCTACCAAACAATCTGGAGGAATTACAATAGCGGATCCGAGAAGAAAAACTTCTCCGGAAGTTTTGCAACGTGTTCAAGAAGCATACATTTTGCTGTTTCAGGAATGTCTAGAAGTAAACAGACGGCAGTTTGAACATTTGTTATAACCGTTGAATATTCGATTAATTCATTTATTTAAAGCATTTTAGCGATTTCCGTATAAAAATCGCTAAGGCGAGACTTTGAGAACCCATATCCAAGCTCAGTGTTAATTATTTTTAATCAAATTTGGCACGCGTGTTCTTCTACCAAATGGCTTAATAGGTAAGGCAGGAATACCAAATCAATTCTCCGGAAAGAATTTAATTTTCTTTCGGAATTGTTTTTTGTAGGTATCCTCGAAAAAAGAAAGTTATTACTGTGAACTAATCCGGTGTGTAAGATGCTCCTAGATATAGAAGTAGCTGTAGTGGGGACGCTGGCCCCAGGCAAATAGGCCACAAGGCCTTTTTTGCCAACTGCTCTTATAACGTGTACTACATGCCAAAATTCAAGATTATAAGCTAAAAACAAAAAGGTAATGCTCCTACATAGCATATATCCATTGCAAAATTTAGATCGCCAAGTTAAAAGAAAAAAATGCGGTCGCACTGCTCAAAGGAGGGCTTAAAGCAAGAAACGCTGGTCAAAGGACACAAGACGACATATTTTGAGTGGTAAACAAAATTTATTAACCATTACAGACAAAAATGAAGCCTTTTTGGCACAAATCGACCAACAAGTACCAAAAAAATTACATTCAAAATTTTATGATTTCTCTTCCAAAAACGCCAAAGGGACGATTTGGAACGTCGAAATTGGTGATTTTTAAACAAAGGCTCTGAAACGAATGTGGATTATGGAGGATAAATATTACACGAAGTGTCTTTTACAGGGCCTTAAATTTCTGTTTCGGCAGCTATTGCTAGTCATTGGTCTAAAACATTGGCAGTAAATTTATCTGAAATACACCCTTTTCGCGATGTTCTGGCAACAGTAACTCATAGACTAAATCTAGACGTGGAATAGAGACTTTATGGAACGGTTTTACTTGCTGCGTCCAATCTTTTTTCTTTTAAAAGGATTCCTAATATGTATATTAGTATAATTGCAAATATATCAGGATCTCTTCGTAATAAATGAATGTACATGGGATTTATCAGAAAGAGTTTTCGATTATCTATCTAAATAGCCACAGGTGTTTCATTTAAAATAAAAAGTTGATGTGAATTCCGGTTAAAATGGAAGTGATTTTGGGTTGAGATTGACACTAAAAAAATGGAAAAATTAAGATCTTGTCCGAGCGTTATTGCGAAAAAAATTCTCCTCGATTTCAATGAATTTGTTCTTTTCAGAAGGTAACGCGAGATATTTGAACACTGTGATTATGTATGCATTACAGACATAACAATGACAGGTAACGTTCACAGATGTCAGTTGACGTTGGCTTGGGCCAGACAGTTCTAATGAGTTTTGGTAGGTTGATTATTCTGATATAAACATTTACCCAATCTCTTGCACTTTAGTTTAAATTTCAAACAACTACCTCTGTCACCCATAGCGATGGCCTTCATGGTCTTGTTACGAGGTTCCTCTTTACAATCGACCAATGTAGTGGTTTGAAATTAACACCAAAGTGCAAGTAATTGGGTAAAGGTCTATATCTTAATCACGATAACCAACATATCAAAAGTCACTACAACTGTTTGGTCTAAGTCAACGTCCACTGAAACCTGTCATCGTCACCTGTCAGCTGTCATGTCGGTGATGTAGATCCCATGCTTAACCACAGTAGTTCAAATGTGCCAAACAGTCTGTCTCAAATGTCGCGTTATCTACTCTTTTCATTGTATAAACACTGCACACTAAACACACATACATTGCATATTTATGTTGTAGCAGATATTGACGAGACACAAATCATGAAAAATATAAAGGTTTCTAAGGACAAAATTGCACTAGAGGCAGTAACAAGTCTAGAATTTATTTGGTATATGGGGTGCATTGTACCATTAATTTCAATAAATGTTATTATGATTATCATGCATTCCATGGAAAACATTATTTCAATTATAAATACTTCGTTATCTGTAATTTCTGATAAATTAACTCTGTGTTGTGATAAGCGTTAAAAAATGCATTATTCAATCGACGTTAGAAGAGATATATTAAGACATATTTATCTCAAGTAATGTAATAATTAAAATGCGAAAACAACAAGAGAAATGTTCCCGCATAGGCCGATTTCTACATCTAATATTTTTAAAAAGAAACCTCAACAACGTAACAACAACAAAGTTTGTTTCAAATGGCACCTCAGGTATATATTTTTTATTCGGTTTGTGGACTCTACTCAATATTCTGCATACAAAATCATTAAAATTTTATGAGAACTGTGGAAAATAGAGGAAATATTGAATTGTCCAAATACAAAAACATATTATTTTGTTCTTTTTTGAGTATCTGGCAAAAGTGGCATAAAATCGAAGTACTTTGAAGGTTTTAATTTCTTGGGACTTGAAAAAATCATATTGAAGACGACTGTACTTTTATGAATACACTTTGTTTTGATCCGAAGGGACTTTTTATGTATTGGTATTTTCTACTTCAGTAAGAATTAAAAAGTAAACCATGCATTGTTATTCACTATCTAGGTCTCTGTTGGGCGTCGTCAATTAAATAAAAATTGCGCACTTAACCAAAACAAAAACAAAAAGAAATAATTGAAAAAAGGTAAATAGAACACCAGAGGTTGCCACGTAGTTTAATGAAGTTTATCACAATTAGTTTCCAATTTCGCGGTCATGTTTCCTAAGATAGCAATAGAAGTACAGGGAAACCTGAAGCGTCAAGGGCAGACCTAAATCAAGTCGATTAAAAACTTACAACTTACACAAGACGTATTATTAGCCGTAGAAGAAAACCTTGAATGATTTTTTATTTTAATGTTAAATAATCTTGTCCGGAGACCATGATATTTGCCAAATTCTCAGAAAACTTTAACCTTACAAAATCCAATTACGGCAAGAAATCGGTGAAAAGGATTTTGACAGGAAAACGGAATTTCGGGAAACTAGGAGAAGAATTGGCAAACACGCAAATTTCGTAAAGAAGGTATGATTTCCAACGCAGTTAAATACAGATGTACACTTATTATCTGGCTTCACAAGTGCTTGTTTTCTTCTCTGGCTGCAGATGAGAACTTTATTAAGAGAACATATCCTGCCAGCGCGACAAAATATTTACAGCGATTTGTCAGGATGTATGGTTCCAACAAGATGGAGCAGCTGCTTACTTTAGCTTGGAAGTTCGAAATTTTTTAGTGACTTTTTCTGAACAGTTGGATTAGGAATCGGAAAGAAATTCGGTGGTCATCTCGATCACCTGATTTAAATCCATGCGACTTTTTTATGAGGTCACGTTACAATGAGCGGCAGAATGACTAAGGTGACTTGTTTTTTTGGTGCATGAGTGCAATGAGGCAAGAAACGTTTCTAGAAAGACTGGCTTAGGTTCTAAAAACGATACATTTTGAGCATTTATTTTGCCATAGATGTTACTTTTTACATTTCATAATTCGTTTTTTTATTAAACAGGCAATAAAAATTACAAAAATTTTGTTCTTTCGAAATTCCCGTTATTCAACCTCGATAAAGTTTGGGTGCCACTTGAAACAACACAGTTGGTTGTCTTATAGTGATACCATAAGGAATATAAAAAGGGGCACAGGTAGATGGCAACAAATTTAAAACACTTACTAAAAACATGTGTTACATACAAACATACATAGATACATATATATATATATATATATATATATATATATATATATATATATATATATATATATATATATATATATATATATATCTGCAACCAAAAAAAAAATGAAGAATTCAATTATGTCAAAATATACAAGTTTCATTTAAAAAAAACTTGGTTCCAGAAAAAAAAAATTACACAGCGAAATCGAAATTTGGTTCTAGGCTTCAAAAAATGTTAACAAGGCGAAAACTTGTTTAGGTTTGTAGTTTGAAATAGAAGTTATATAAGGTATAAGTCCTACATTATGTGGGACTCCACCTACAAGGTTAAAACAGTATGTTATTATAAAAGACTTCTGCGCGTACGAAAATAAACGAATGTAATACAGTATTGACTTCTTTACTTTCTCGATATTTTATAATTTAAATTAAAAAATTATAACATATCAACCCATAAATATTTGAATGACTTCATAAGAGTCTGGTGACACTGGCTGACTTAAACAAAATATTTAATTAAAACGAATTTCATGAGGTTAAACGTCCCGTTTCACAAACGCGAATTAAGACAGTGAGGAAAATTACAGAAAAGCGAAGTGTTTCACTGAATCAAATGTTTCTAGATCTTATATTTTTTCAATAAGATTTGTGAAAAATTATCAATCAGATAAACACTTTTTTCCGGAGGAAATTCGTAAACAACATAGGATATATCAGTCCTTGGGTACTAATAACCTCAAATACCTACCCGCCAAAACCGCATTTCAAAACTTTAATTTATAGAGAAAGGAATAAAGACTTATTTCGAACTACATATTTGATAAGTGGGTACTTTGACAGTAATGACATTACTCTTTGGTTTATGTGGGTCTCTTAAAAGTGATGACAGAGGGAGTTAGGATGCAATTTCTGACAAGCAACGTGGGTTAAAAATCGACAAAATAGTCAGAAATGTGACTGTGGTAAAAAAACAGAATTTGACAAGTAATAAATGAATCTCCTATAAGATAAAATAACTCCCTTCTAATAGATGTTTAAGCGATTGATACGGGGTTGTCAGATTGAGTTAAGTAGAAATCGACATACTGACACTACTGAAATCGTGAGGTGCGCGAAATTTGGAATTTATATGTATTTAAAGGTACTTAAAACTACAAAATATCACAATAAAAAACGTTAATTTGCAATGCGACGTCCCTGGAAAATAAAAATAAAAACACCTTTTCTCTAAATACAAAAAAAATCTGGACGCAGCAAATGCGTTATGGTAGTGAATTTTCATAGAAATGATCTGACATCAAATATTTTTTTACTACTTTTTTCTTGTAACATAGAAATATAAATTTTGGTATATAGTTTCCTACTAATATCGTCAACTTACGGACCAAATTCGGTTACCATAGCTTTTCTATTATTTGAGATAAAAAAAATCCGAAAGAAAACTCAAAATTTTCCCGGAAAACCTGGTTGGATTTTCCTGACTAACGAACCTATTCAAGCCACTTACAAAAGGAGGGTACATGCCACAATTTTATCAAAATTGGATCATGATTTTTTGAGTTATCGATGTGATACACATATACAAACATAAAAATTGAAAATGAAAATCGAAACCGACCCCGGATATGGGTTATAGGGGTCCTATTTCGCGCTCATTTAAAGAAATTTTTTCAAAATTCAAAAGTCGGGTACCCCCCATTAGTGAATTGTTTCTAAGAAATGAATTTTTCTAAGAAAATTCACTAGCAAGAGGGAAAAATACACATTTTTATTACATTTTACGAAAATTCATTACTTTTACTACAATTTCTAAACTAATTGTCAAAATCTAGATACGTAAGAGAATTATCGTGAGATTCCGATAAAAATTATTAGATCTTGTCGCACTGTGTCTCTTGTGTTTTATATTAGAGGCGCTACGATGTATTAAATTAATTTGTAACCCAAATTGATTAGTTTAAGAGTTCACGATGTCAACCGGTGGATGCAAGCAAAGACCATCATCTACATCGTTTAATAAAAAAGATGAATTTTTAGGCAAGGTTTTGCCCCTCGGATGTTGATCATATTCTCCAGAAAAAATCCAATTATATATCTTTAAAGCGCTAAGCTTAATAATATGCGCTGTGAAACAAGTGGGAATCCTAGACAGATGGTTGTTCAAGAGGTCGATGTGTTCGACTCGCATTGGTAAGACTATAGAGACATAAGATATTGGGGAATTTATGTTTCAAAAACAAGAACTTTAATTATGGAGAGCTATTATCACCAAAACTGGATTGAATTCCTGAGAGTCAATAGGTTTTTGATAAGCAGAAAATAAGACTGGGTGTCAAAGTCGACCATTGACTTTTGAGCTTATCTGAGGAAATATTTTTCGCAGGCACAAGCGATGAGAGAACCCCAAAAAATCATTTATATAAAAGCCTAAGAGATAACCTATATGAATATTGTGACATGTATCGCAATAGCGACCTCTAGTACATGACTACGAATTAGGTTCCCTCAACAGACCTAATAAACAGAAAATCTTAATACATAGACTGTGCAAAACAAACTAACGATTTTCAAATAGCCGAATCCGGCCACCTTCCTTATCTAAAACAGGGATCAATGTACAAAGATATAGAGCTAGATGCATACTGACCATCACTAGAAACACAGACCGGTTTAGCTCTTGGGAGGGCTTGTCAGCGTATTATACTAGTGACATGCATCTAAAACAACTGGATGTAGCCTCCCATCCAAAACATTGGGAAATGTACCGCAGTACTGACAGTCGGGCAGTACTTAAAGACTTTGAAATTTTGCAAACCCGAGTCGAAACTGACCTGGGACTGCAAAAAAACCTTTAAGCAAATGGTTACGAACAGCAAAGTAACTTTGATGTGGGTACCAGGACATCAAGGCATTTAAGGAAATGAGGAAGCAGATAGCCTTGCAAAAAGCGCAGCAACAACACCATTCTTTGGCCGAGTGCCCTGTTGTGGACTAACAAAAATCCACGTAAGAAATGAACCTGATACTTGGGAGAAGAACCAAATGCTATCATACTGGAGGAAAACGCTAGGCTTAACCCTTTATTTGACATTGTTGCTCATGAGCAACATAATTTCTATAGTGTAGTATTATGCGATGTCTATTTTAAAATCGCGGCAAATAACCAATGTTGGTCATAAGCAACGTCTATTCTTCCCTTGTAGCCGAATCTGCACGACATTTTCCGAGCAGTTGCGAATTTAACATGTCTCAAAAATGACAGTGTATGTGTATACGGGTTACGTTCGTGAGACGTGTTTGTAAACTGATATTGAAAGGTTTAATTACAATGTTATTAAGGTCATTTTGCAATTTTCCTGAAGGTAAATACTTAGTTTAGAGGTTAGTACAATGAATAATGAATAGATTCTACTGTAGCTATTCAACAAATTAGGAAGAAATTGTTCTTGCCTGGAAGCAACACTGCCACCAGAATTGCATTTTGTCAAACATGGATGTTATTGATGTCGGCATTTTTATCGTAAAATTATAAAACAAGCCATACTACTTCATCCTCAAGAAGGCAATATATATATATATATATATATATATATATATATATATATATATATATATATATATATATATATATATATATATGATGCCGATATATCAGATAATGAAAATGAAACCACCCTGCCTAGAAATCAAGAATTATTGTGGCTGAGGATGGAATTCCGCTTTCCAATTTACACAGACTGGAAGACCCAGAAGAAAATATTTCTCTTGCAGGTTTAGCAGAGCAATTGCAGAAGAGGGGTTTTTAACTGAAAGAGTCTCAGTGGATCAAAGAAGACATGCGTTTATTGCAAGAGGATAAAAATTGCGTAATATTTGAAAATCAAGAGAATAAGTGACTCCATTACAATATTTTTTCAAGTTTTTCTCAACCGAACTCATTAGTGAAATTGTCGACCAAAGTAATATTTCTTCAGTTCAAGTGACAGGAAATTCAGAGAATACATCCATCAAAGAAATGGAACAGTTTATTGGAATGCTTATATTGATGGGCGTTATTGAAATTCCATATTTGGATTACTTTGTGCCATAGCCTTCGGTACCACAAAATCGCTGACGTAATGACTCTCAAAAGATTACAAAAAATTGACGTTTCGTACATTTTTAAAATAATGAAAATCAGGGATGTACTGAGAGGTTTTGGAAAATACGAAATGTTATAAATTCTGTCTGTGATAAATGTAGACAGCTTGAGCACGAATCATGTCACTCTATATGGTACCCTATAAGGGTACACGAGAAGGAAATCTGCGTCAATATATCCAGAATAAACCCCACAAGTAAGGATATAATTTTTTTTATGCATTGTGGTGTGTTGGGGGGTAATAAATGATTTTGTAGCATACACGAGAAAAGTAATGGTTACTAAAGACCTAAATGAAGCAGAGCAAGAATTTGGTATCGGTGGACAAGTAGTGATTCATCTATGTAAAAACCATTCCACAAGCTTTGAAGTCAAAATTATTTTTTGATAATTTTTTTCTTCTTTTCAACTAATAATATACTTGAAAAAACAACAGAAGGCACTGAAGAAAAATAGAGAAAATGACACCACATAAATGACACCCTCTCGTCTTGTCTGGGGAAGGTTACATAGATAGAAAAGACAACGGACAAACACCCAACACACAGTGACAGAAACTGCCACCACCGGCAATCGAACCCGGACACTTCGTGTACCAGTCGAACACTTGTTCCACTACATCACGGAGGTGTGTAGATACATTTATTGTTCCGATTGTTCCGTAGACCTGGATAAAACATTCATTAATGTGGATTGGAAAATACTGTTTCATTTAATGAAAAGAGCTAGATGGTATTGGAGAAACGGATGCATTATTCTGTCTACACAAAATCAAAGCACCATAATATATATTAACGGATATGAAGCTGAAACTCAAATAAGGAAAGGTGTACGGCAAGGATGCCGTTTTTCGCCATACTTGTTCAATTTATTCATAGAATATACAACAACTAGTCTAAAGGAAAATACAGCAGAAATGAAAATAAATGGACAACGGTTCAATTGCATAGGGTACGCAAATGGCATAGCGCCAATACAATAAACGGTAAAAAGAATTACAAGCGATGCTGTGGGTGTGCTAGATAACGTGTTAAAACAAATCAAACTAAAGATCAATATGATGAAAACAAAAGCAATGAAAATAAGTAAGGATAAAACTAACGAAAATAGATGTAAAGCTAAACGGTCAACTTCAACAAGTAGAAATGTTCATGTGCCTCCGGAGTATTATTATGGATGAAGGTAAATGTAGCAAAGATCTGAGGAGGATCGCGATGACACAAAAAGCATTCAATAGAAAAACTACTATTCTGACTACATTTTAATTTGTACCTGAGGAAAAAGGTTATGAAGTCGTATATATATGGAGTGTGGTGGTGTATTGGGAAAAACTTCTGGAAAAGCTAAAACAACTGATGAAATTTAAAGAGCTGCTGGAAACAGATAATCATGGTTGCGTAGGATCGCGATGACACAACAAGCATGCAATAGAAAAAATTTATTCTGCTTATTACAGCATTTTAACTTGTACCTGAGGAAAAAGCCCATGAAGTCATACATACATGGAATGTGGTTTTGTATTTGAGAAAACTTCTGGAAAACCTGACACAACTGATCAAATCGAAAGAACTGCTGGAAACAGAACCAAGGTTGCAACGACAGGCGACATTTCCTTTAGATTGTAATGATGAATTGTAATTAAGTACATATAAAACCAATGAGTTTAGTATTGTTTGGCAATAAAAATAATTTAAGTTTAATTTTAAAAAATTATGTTATTTTTACTTAGATAAAGGTTTACAGGAGAAACGTAATTAATGTGATTTGTGTCATTTATACCAAAACTTGCTAACAGTTTTGATCCAGATCTATTTTGTTGATACTGAATTTATAAAATCCTAGTAGAAATTACAAACCCTACTAATTTTTTATCAACATAATATGTGTAAATAAAGCGGATCTTGTACCCTATCTGACCACTGCATTATGGTTTAAATGGCCAGGCAGCTCTGTTTTCCTATGAAAAATCAGCTTTAGAAAGCCAGGACAAAATATTTTACCAAGAGATGCCAATTGGGCCCTAAACTTAGAATGGATTTTTGTAATGTACTACTAAAGCATGATAAAACCTCGTGTCTATAGCAATTATTTATAGTTAATTTACGTTGTTATTAGTATTTGATGTCATCTAAAGTAACATCCACATCCTAACAATTAAAGCCACTGCCATAAAAAAATGAAAACAAAGAAACACAAGCAAATCCAGCAATGAGTACTACAAACACTATTTAATCTAAAAAAATAAAAATTAAGAAAAACAAAGCCAAAAAAAAAAGAGAGTTACGCAATAATTGGGGAAAAAATTAAGAAAAATAGGTTTAACTTAATATTTAAATAAAGCAAGAGTGATTTCATAAGGCAATGAAAGGGAACACCGAATCACCATGATAAATAAAATATATTTAATGAGATTAACACAATCTTAAAATCAATAGAATAAATTAACTTGCAAATGTGTTTCATGCGTAAATAAACACAACCATACACTTACAACAAAAATTTAATAAAGTTTTGACATCAAAGTTTTCACTCTCAAATTATGGTTTTACTCTTTATTGCAGTATGTGAGCATTCTTATTCGTGGTCTTTAATAACAATTACTAAATCATTAGACAGACGCGTCTGTATGTTATTATGAGATGATTCAAAATAGTGTATGAATATTCTAGTATGATAGATTTCGGCTAGTTTCTTAAATAAACTAGGAAGTAACATTATAAAATAATAACCTTTTAATTGAACTTTTAAAAATGTTGTGCTGGAGATCAAAGCTTCAGGAAAATCTTGCTACTCAGTCTCTGTAACTAGGTGGATAATCAAATCACAAAACCAACTCTTATGAGTGACAGTTGCCTTCCCTTAACTCAGCGTTTCTCAACCTTTTAGCATTTGCCTCCCAATTTCCAATCACAATTCTAATACCCCCCTGTCTTACGGCCGCCATACCAAACATTCTCGCGCCTACGCGAAAGAAAGGCCCCTGTGTGTCGTTTACTTAAAAATTTTGGCAGCAGACAGCATGAAACCTTATAAACTTAAACGACATTCTGAAATGCTTCATACGTTAGCAACCGAGAATTCTTCGAATTGCAATTAAGATCATATCAAAAGCAAAAATCTTTTAGGGGAGTTGCGTGACATTTTTTTTCAATTCGGCTTGATGAGGCAAACAGATAGCAATAAAGATGCTCATTTAATTGTCTATGTTCGATTTTACGATGGTATGTCAGCAGTAGAAAGTAGAAGAACTACTATTCTGCAAACCAATAGAACTCAAAGCAACGGCGCTTGCATTATTTGATATCTTAAATGATTTTCTAGACGAGGCAAACATAGAGTGAAAAAATTGCGTCGAAATATGCACCGATGGTGCTCGTACAATGTCTGGAAGATTCTAAAGTATACAAGCACTTGTGAAACAAAAATCTCCACGGCGTATCTAGACACATTGCATGATCCACAGAGAAGCTCAGGCTTCCAAAGAAATGAGCCCTGGTCTGAATATTGTGCTAACGACGGTGGTAATCGTAATAAATTATATAATAATGAGACCCCTAAAATCAAGAATCTTTTCTGCACATTGTAAAGACAAGGTAGGAGTACATTCAGCGTTACTTTATTATTGCGAGGCAAGATGGTTATCACGTGTGACATTTTCCAACGTGTTTATGAATCAAGAGATGAAATCGACATTTTTCTAGAAGAGCAAAACCGACCGAAAGCCGAGAAATTTTGAGATGATTTATTTGTGATGAAATTGAGCTACTTGGTCGACATATTTGAGAAAATAAATACCTTGATTCTTCAACTCCAAAGAGCAAACACAGAACATATCTGGTTACGTGATAAAGTTACCGCGTTTTGTGAAAAACTGGAATTATGGAGCATAAATGTTAAGCAAAAAACCTGCAAATGTGCATGAATGTGTTAAAACTTACATAGCTCAAGAACAACCTGTGGAAGTTGTTTTTGTAACCAGTGGAAATAATTTAGCCATGCTGGCAAAGAATTTTGAAAAGGATTTTCTTGCTGACTTCTACTTGATAGTAAGTTGCGAGTGGGTTAAGGACCCATTTCAAAATACTCCTGAAGGTCTCTCAAATGCCGAAGCAAAAATCGTTATATACTTCAGGAAAGTGGCGAAATCAAAAGGCAATTTAGTAATAAAGTAATCTTTGAATTTTGGGCAGGGTTGGATGATGAGTTTTCTGCACTGACAACAAGAGCATTTTGGATACTATCACCATTTTCAACATCCTACCTCTGAGATACCGGATTTTCAGCAGTGGCTGCTTTGAAGACAAAATATAGATCGCAGCTAAATATAGAAAAAGAGTGTTAATTTCTAATATTAAACCTTCTTTCAAAAAACTTTGCTCTGCAAGACATGCCCAAAGGAGTCACTAATAAATATTAATATTATTTTTAATTTAAAAGTGATAAGTTAATTATTAAATACATTGTGCAGTATTGATACAATCCTATAGTGTATTCTATTGCTTTTCTCTCAGTACATTCAATAAAATTGTTAATAATATATTTTCCTAATTATTTCTCAATATACGCGCGCCCCCCATTTAGTTTTATCACGCCCCCCTAGTGGGGCGCACCACACAGGTTGAGAATCGCTGCCTTAACTCATCTTGTTTGGAGAAATTGACTTTTTAAAGGATATTTATATAGTTTCCCTTAAAACGAATTTTCGAACCAGACCACATTAATTTACCATATTGTATGTTCAAAGACACTGTAAAGTTGTAAATTATAACAATATATATAAATTTTGGTTCAATTGATATTTTCAATTTAAAACATGATTAGAGACATCTTTTCTACAACCGGTTACACCTTAACAGCAGCATCAAGCAAAAGGATAACATTCTCTTATCTGCAATCAGTTTTGACTTTTATGGCATTGTCAGGCAGAAGAATAATGTTTTCTTCCCTGACAATGCTGTAAAAAGTGAAACCGGTTGTAATGGAAATAACAAGCATTTGTGAAGCCAGAGAACAGTATTTACGTCTGTATTTACTATGCAATAGTTTTACCAAGTTGGGGAAGAAACAATCATGCCCAAGAACTTGGTCATAAAATGGCCAGGTCAGGTCAAGATCGAAACACTGTGTTTGAGCTTAATAAACTATTTTGTCAACGTCTTTACCAAGTGATTTTAATATTTTTTATTTAACTTTGCATCTAATGTCCCCATAATGTATTTTTTTCTAGCTAGATCAATGTATTCCATCAATCACCTTAGCGTGCAAAAAAAAAGGATCAAAATTGATTTATTATATGGTAAATAGGTAAAACCATGACTGAAGATCGAATATAAAAGTGGTTGGCAGGGCAAGCTGTCTGCAAAGAAGTGAACTTTACAAATAGTTTAAGTACAATTTTATGGGATATTCAATAATATAGAACCATAAAAATATCTTGTAAAATTATAAACCAGACAAAAATAAGTAGTTTCCAAAGGGAATCGTTTAGTTGTAGAATTATAAGATGAAACTGTGTCTATTTCTTCACCGAATACTAATAAACCTACTAGTTTTCTATAAATTATATGAAACTGTGTCTATTTCTTCACGGAATACTAATAAACCTACTAGTTTTCTATAAATTATATTTATCGGTCCCTTCTAGATGTCCTGCTGTTATAGCTTTCCTAGGTATTTTGGTAGTTGAATGCCTAGATCATACAAAGAAGTGCAATAAAAATGTATTGTTCTTTATTCTAAAAAATGGTAAGCTATTCCCTCAAAATAGGTAAGTTTAGTTTTGTGACCTGCTCAATTCCAAACTCCCAATTTCTTTCTCTGTGTTGATATATAAATTCGGTACAGTTTATTATAAAGACTTTTCAATATTCTGGTTTTGACTAAGTATATAAGGGTAATTACTTACAACTTTACCATATCTCTGAATATAGGTACATACATATTTCTTACTTGCTTAAATTTTCAATTTATTTCATATTGTTTGATTTACATGAATCACAGCTTGGAATAAGTGTACTTTTGTCAGTGGTTTAAAATATGTTTCGACTTTTCACACTGTCTTGTTAGCTAAATATCTGGACAACCGAGTCACTGGTAACAATCCTAACTAGACCTATAATACATTTCTTAGAGAAAGGTACACAATCTAATATAAATTGGCTGTATCTTATTCTAATCACACTGCAATACTATTCACACCGCCCTATTACTGTGTCCCTATTATACGAAAACTTCGTTGTCCCTAGATATATATTTAATATTTGGAAAGTAATTTATCAATCACAAAAACTGATGTATACCAAATTTCATCAAGTTGTTAGAGCCATTTTCGAGAATGCGATCACATATACAAACATTGCTCATATTGTAAGATCTATATGATTTTATAAAAACAGAAACATTTTTAAAGCAGTACGTATTTTTAAATACAAATGTTAAGGCTTTCCCTCTAGCTTCAAAGCACCTTCTTATCCTATCTACTACAACAGGGTTCCCACTAAAAGCAGCATATCAATTTCCCCGACTTTTCCCAGACATGCCAAAACCTATTTCCCTGACTTTGATATTCTACAATCTATCCCCAAAATGTGTAACACACTACTATAAAATACAGTAGGTGTAGTACACCTCATGATGGAAAACACACTTCCCCAAAATTACATTTATAATTACATTTATAAAACATATACTTTTCCATACAAATGAATGAAAACACTGCTTTATTCAATATGCACCTATCACTCTGTTTTTGTTATTTATCATAAAATAGAAGCAAATAATTTTTCCCTGACACTGACAAAAATTCCCTGACTCTTAGTTAATTTTCTTATTTTTTCCCTAAAAACATTTTTCCTTATACAAATTCTGACTTTTCCCGGTTTTCCAGGCGAGGGGGCACCCTGTACAATCAGTTTTACTTATACCGCCAATTTCACCTATAGATTATCATCATAAAAAGTTATTTAGCTATAGCTACCCAATATATCAATGGATTATAATTTACCTACAATTACTGTAATGAGTGTAATATTTTAAATTTTCTTCTACCTGATGATGCCTTAGCGTCAAAACCAGTTGCAGAGAAGATAAAAGCTATCGTGAAACTAGATAAAAAGTCTCTATGTTTATACTTAGTATGGAACAGTTTCACCAATTTAGATGCTTGAAGTTGTTATCTTAATAAACCTATACTTTTTAAAGTAATAAAAGTAAAATATTCTCAGTTTCAAATGGACTACATCAAAATAGTTTAAAACAAAATAAGTTGATATGTCTTTCTTATTAAATTACTATATTTTAAAAACCATTAAGACACTAGGGACATGGCTTTAAAAAGTATACTATATGCCCCTTAAAATCATACCAAAAAGCTAACTACCTTTTGGTATGGCTTGAGCTCAAAATTTCTTACAATCCAAGATAACAGTCTATAAAAACTATCAAAAAAACTGTTTTTAACCGCATCCTATTTTAATTCATACACAAGCTTATTATGCCGACTAGCCTCAACATTTAATGTTTTCAATTCTATCATTCGGTAAAATATACATGTTTTATTTTGAATCACCTTGGGTATATTTTAATAGCCAAATGCTACTAAAATATAGACACAAATAAAATGATCAAAGACTCTTTGCCACAGCATAAGAAACACTGTGTCTTTACTTTGAAATAAGTTTAAAGTGATATTCCGGTAAAAGCACTTATGGCAAATAAAATGATCAAAGGCTCTTTACTTTGAACTGGGTTAAAGTAAGAATCTGGTAAAAGCACTCATTAACAAAACATAATATTTACATTGTATCAAATGACCCATTTTTACCAAATAGGTAAATATTTTTAAGCAAACTCAAATCAAAAGTGAGAATAGGTAATAAATGGTCTACGTATCAATAATAAAATATATGTATGTATAATTTGTTAAAAAGATACCATATTTCAATTAAAATAATTCTTAGAATATAAACCTTGTACTTAAGCTTGTTTTCTCTACATATTTCATAAAATTTGTAACAACTACTGCCTAGAAAGTGTAATATTTATTATCCAGAGAAACTGGTAAATGTGAGATGGCTGCTAAACTAAGTTCTTCAGGATAAATAGAATACACATGCTGTTGGGAACTTTAAATTGTTTGACATTTAACTTGTAGCAAGTTGAGTGGAAATTTAAATTAAATTACTTACAGGAAAACATACTTTCCAGGAAGGACTTACAGCCATATCTAATGCACCTGATAATAGCAACCAAAAGTCTTATCAAAACAAATGATCGCGTGATTTATGACTAAAATGCACCCTATTAAACTAGTAAAACAAATAATCACACCATTTTGAAAACACATGATGTCACCGACTGGATGAAATCACTCTCGCCCAAAAAAATCGTGGAAAATAAAAGAAAATACGTGCTTTGAACGAAGAAAAACTAAGTAAATTTTCTTGACTATTAGAATTCATCCTGGTAACGGAGAACAAGCATTAAACAAACAGGTCTCCTACAATGACAAAATAGCCAGAGTGCCAGCAATGCATATCCTTTTCAGGGCGAGGCACTTCAATAAAACACAGTTCTACACATCTAGAGATGAGCTCCACATTTGCTTCTTTTACTAGGGCTAAAAACAATTTTTTTTATAACTCTTCACTTTCCGAACAAATCACCATTGGAACATGGCGGCCATGCGAGAATCAAACAACACTGCCGATAACAAAAAAAACATGCCAAAAGTAATTCACCTACTGCACTAGAAGCACGAAAATTAAAATTTTCACCTTATATACGTTTACGAGGTTTCTTTCTTGTTCACTGTTTACATTTGGTTTACACTCTTGTTTGTTATCTTCCTCCTGTGACGCCATATTTACATCAGTTAACTGCACGCAACGCAACACGCTTTAAAGAGCTCAGATAGGATCTTGTGGCGCCCTATTTGAACTTGAGCAAATCCCTAAAATATAAATATTCCCAAAATAGGAATCCTTTAACTGTAAGCACATTACCAGCCTTAACTCGTCTTTTAAACGGACTTCATAAAAATATTTGGATGGTTTTTGTGATCCTAATGTATCAATTTAATCCGAAAACTCAAAAACAATATTTTTAACTGTCACTTGTCATGTATTTAATTGGCTCTTTTCACCCAGCCACAGTGCTTTTATAATTTTAACGTAGGCCGTGGAATAACCTAAAGCTGTCAATTTATCTGAGGAATATCACAAAGAATAGAGTAACAATTTCCTCCTCTATTGTCTACATTTCAAATAAATAATCAATACCTAATGGCATGCGCCATCACACAAATCTCAGTCTCGTTTCTGGTTCTAGTAGTGATTTCCATACCGCGATACCCAATATTTATGTTTCTTTGGCAATAAGAAAATTAACCCAGATGATTCGTTCACTTGGAAAGAAGAATTTTGGGCAGCCCTTCTTAAGCTTAAGAACATAGCCAAGGAAACATTGCGTAAGCTAACTAAGAGCGGACCTTTTTTAAAATTCTGGTTAAGAAATGAAAGAACAACTCTTTTATCTGATTGCAAAATGTTATAAATTGGAAGAACTACCCAATGACTATATATATATATATATATATATATATATATATATATATATATATATATATATATATATATATATATATATATATATATATATATATATATATATATATATATATATATATATATATATATATATATATATATATATATATATATATATATATATATATATATATATATATATATATATATATATATATATATATATATATATATATATATATATATATATATATATATATATATATATATATATATATATATATATATATATATATATATATATATATATATATATATATATATATATATATATATATATTAAAACTATGGCCTAGTTGCGTTAAAATTAAATTCCTTAATAAAGAAACATCAATACCAGTTACGAAAATTGGCTACAAAAAGCCTTAAAGCATTAAAATCATAATATCCTTAAAAGTAAAGCCATATGGTTGGATATTTCAAAAACCTAAGCAACAAGAAAATTCAGATTCTCAAGATGAAAAACCAGAAAGAATCAATATAAATCGAACCGGCAACGTCCGATGACTTCAGACAGGCAACTGCCTATCTGAAAACAAAAAACGTGGAATTCCACACGTTCAAGCTGCGGGAAGTAGAGCCGCTGCGCGGCCTCTGCACACCCAATACCTTTGACCTAAGCAACCTTCTGTCGCTACTTAGCAGAATTGACTACCCCAAACTAAAGCAAGTCATTGCCAAGCTACTAACAGCCATCCAGGCATCCACCGACATAATATCCCTCACGACCTCCCTACTCCTGTTAATCCCCGAATTTTTAGCCATCTTCAAATAATGACAAACCAGAGGAGAAAGTCCCACTCCCTCCATATTGCATCCAGGAATGCATGTGGACTCTCAAACAAAAGAGAAGAGCTTCATGAGTTCGCTCAATATTTGAACCCGGACATCATCCTAGGCCAGGAAAGAAACATGCGTTTGACAGTAAACCCGAAAATCCTTAACTACACACTGTACCGAAATGACCGCACCACTTCCAGAGGTGGCAGCACGGCAGTGTACGTTAAAAGAAACATCGACCACTACCCACTCATAACGCCAGCCGTGCAGAACATCGAGGCTACACAAATCGCAGTAAACACATCCTCTGTAGGCCCAATAAAGCTCGTCTCAGTATACAACCCTCCACGCAAGAGACTTCTAGAAGCCGATCTAGACCTCCTAATCGACACCAATCTACTCATTCTTATAGCTGGTGACCTAAATGTCAAACATCCAAACTGGCACTTCCGTAACGCCAACTCCAATGGGAAAATTCTTCAATCCTACTGCGGCAACCATGCAAACTGCATAGTTAACGCACCAGCAGAGCCAACACACTTCGGCAGGGTTGGCAGACTCGACGTGCTTGACATAGCAATATTGTCAAACATTCCATTAATCCACGAAATTGCCGGCCACAATGACCTTTCGTCGGACCAGCACCCAGTCGTGATGCAGCTCGGCTACGGCAACAACGAACCTGACCCCCCAAGAAAAAAGGTCATTTGGCCAGTGTTCACAGAATTCCTCCAAAATAACCTTGGCCCCATTCGGATAATCCGCGGCATCTCCGATTTCGAGAACGGAGTGGATCATCTACAGTCCAAAGTTCAACCGAACACGCATCGAGGACTTACTCCGCCCTAACCAATCTGCCCACTTTTCCGCCTCGTATCAGAGAACTGATACAAGGAAATAACAGAGCGCAGCGACTCGCCCAATGCACTAATAACCCCACTGACAGACGAAACGCCAACAGGCTGATTAAACTTGTCAGGTCCACCCTGCTATATTTCCGAAGCTCTCGCTGGGAGGAACGCTTGCAGACCCTGTCGACCCAAGATAACTCCATCTGGCAAATGGAGAAAACCCTTCGCACCCAAAACCCCTCGACCACCCCACTACACGGCCTGAACGGCGTCGCATACACCAACGCAGGAAAGCACAGCGCCTTCGCAGACCACCTGGAGTTGCAATTCATCCCAAATTACAACAACGCGGATCTGCCCCATGTTAGAGAAATGCCAAGTCAGGCGGATGCTTCGAAACCCCTCAAACTCCGATATCGAGCCCACATCATATGCGGAGGTATCAGAAGGCCCTGGAAAGAAGAAAGCTCCAGGATACGATGAAATCTTCAACGTAGCCCTGAAAAACCTCCCTCGCAAAGCAGTGGTGTGACAATTATGAATGCCATGGTAAGACTTCTACATTTCCCATCCTAGTCGAAAATAGCCGACGTCATAAGTATTCTTAAACCCAGCAAAGACCCGATGTTTCCTCAAAATTACAGGCCCATAAACTTGCTACCTGTTCTGGGAAAAATAGCCGAAAAAAATTATTCAAAAACGGCTATCCACCTTCATTTCAGTCAACCAAATCCTTCCAGACGAGAAATTTGGTTTCAGACACCAACACTCCACCACCGACCAACTCCTCCGAGTGGTCGAAAACATCACCCAGGGATTTAACTGGAAAGAATCTGCAGGTGCAATATTCCTCGACATTGCTCAGGCGTTTGACAGGGTCTGGCACGTAGACCTCCTAGACAAAAGACTAAATTTCAATTTCCCCATGCCTCTGATACTTCACATCAGGTCATACCTGAAAGAAAGGAAGTTCCAGGTAAAACACAACGGTACCAGATCACCGATCCACTTAACCACAGCAGGCCTCCCACAAGGCTCAGCTATACAACATCCTGGTAGCAGACCTTCCGCCACCACCCCTAAATGTGTCAAACGCATTGTACGCTGATGACATTAGTATTCTCAGTACTTCAACGCAGCCTGAAATTATAACGGCACGTCTGCAAACTGCCGTGGACGAGCTGCACGACTGGTTACGCAAATCGGGCCTAACCACAAACCCCGAGAAAAGCACAACAATTCTATCCACCAAGAGGAGGCACACACCTCATAGTCACGTAAGCCTAAACAACATCCGTATTCCCTGGCAAGATTCCGTCAAATATCTCGGGGTTAACCTAGAGAAACATCTAATATAGTTCCCCCACGTCCAATACGCCAGCAAAAAAAGCTTCGATCTTCATATCGAAGTTCTTCTCACTTCTTAACAGAAGGTCAGTAATGTCCATAGACAATAAACTGCTTATCTACAAAGCAATAATCCGACCAGTCTTGATCTATGCAGCACCCGCATGGGCCACAGCTGCGAACACCCATATCAAAACCCTCCAAACCATCCAGAACAAAATTCTGAGAATGGTTACAGGCGCACCATGGTTCGTCAGAACTACCCAGATCCATGACGATCTGAACATGCCCACTATACTATATCGTCAGAAATACCCTGATCCATGACGATCTGAACATGCCCACTATACTTAAGTTCATAACTCAACTAGCCAAAACTCAATATTCCAAAGCAGCCGCTCATCCAAATGCTCTTCTATGTAAGGCCATAGACTACGAAGAGCACCTTTCTTACAGACATAAGCGTCTCAAGCTTATTCCGACTCGGCAAAGCCCCCGCGGCTCAACAGAGTGGTAACATTCTAACCCCAAAGTCATGTAACCGACGGAGGTATGTACCCAAGGTCCGGTACTCCATCTGGCGTGGAGATTAGTGGGTGCGAGTCCCACACTACCTCGTATTCCCACACACCATTAAGGATGGTGGGTCTGAGTGTGTGCATAATTTGGCATTCTCCATTCCTGTTTAAATAAAAAAATAAAAAAATTCGTCTAGCGTCACTTCGACAGCGAAAGTGAAGCAAGGCAACATGCTCAAGTGGGTGAATTTACCGTAACTATTATCATTGATGGTATGTTAAAGACATAGCCATTTAAATGATCCTACTGCGAAACGACTATCCGCAAAGCGTCTTCCACACATACTACAACCCGATGTAAAAACATTTGTAAATTTATGAGCAACTTTTTGAAATTACATCAGTTTACGAAACAAAAAGTTCGAAGAAATACTGTAACAACTGACGAAAACATGGAGCACAGATCTTCTAGATTATTAATAATGATCCTCATACATCTCTAACACAATTACAAGTCCAGTCAAATGTTTCCATCATGTCTTCCCTGAGTATTTTGAAGAGAAATAAGTATTTACCTCGTTAGGTTCATCTTGTTAAAAATTCAAAATCTGGTAATAACTAGCACCGGTTTTGTGGCTCAGTTTTCAGTGCTTTATGAGGAGAACAATAATTTATTCAATAATATTTTATGGAAATACCAAAGTAGATTCCATAAAAATGGCGTAATTATTTAGAATAATTGCAGACTACTGGTCTGAAAATAATTCTAGATGGGTGCGACAAAATAAAAATTAGATCGTCTTTGGTGTTGAGTTTTGACTGGTGACATACCTTTATGGAGGTACTTTTAACTAGTGAAAGTTATTTAAATTTTCTAAGAAATGAACCTCCACCTTTGGTGAATCATGTTCCTCTATAATAAAGGATAGAGGACTTATGGTTTGGTTTCATAAGAGCTCGCAATCATAAACTATTGAACAGAATGGCATTGTGTATCAACGCAGGCGGTCAGTATTTTGAATATAATATGTAATATATATATATATATATATATATATATATATATATATATATATATATATATATATATATATATAACAAAAAATTTAGATAAGTTATATGAACACTTATTTTCTTATGCTGGTTGCATTTTCGCGCATTCACTGTTTTTGAAATACTTAGTAATACTTTATTTCTTTATAAACTCAGTGGGCAGTTCCCCGACATATAACATTTCTCAATCTGCACATTTTTATAATATTCATTGATAACAAATTAAATTGTCCGGTTATTAATAATAAACTAACAGATAATGAAGGTTGGAACTTAAATTGTCCCAAAAACTTTTAAAATTTTTAATTGCAATTTGGACATATATTTACTATTTTTTAGTTTAAGCATGTTTTATGAAAATTCGCTGCCATAACGCACTTGCTGCGGCCACACTCTTTTATTGTTATAGACCAATATATTAAGGCTCCTTTTATTAATTTTTTCAAATATATCAGAATAAATATGTGCTTTTGTAAAGGTGTGACTATATATGCATCAAGATTATTCAAGATTCTCAACAAAGCAGTTGCTGTATCCCAGTAAACACATGTTCGTTAATTAAACGCTTAAGAGGAAACTGCTACCTTACGTTTAATTTTCGTAAAAATGTCGCCCGAATAAACATATAATTAAACCAATATAAAAACGTTTTTTATACATGTGTTTTAACGTTTAAATATACGCTTTTCTTACATGTTTACTAACAAGGATTTTACAACGTTAATTTAACCATCATCTGTAATGGAGAATATACGTTTATAATTACTGTTTATCAACGGGAATTTGTAACGTTTAACTATTTGCCGTTAATAACGTAAAATATACATTTTTTATACATGTTTATTAATAAGGCTTTTGCAACGTTGATTTAACCATCATCTGTCATGAAGAATATACGTTTATAATTAATGTTTATCAACGGGAATCTATCACGTTACACTGCTTGTATTAACGACGTATAATAAACGTTTGAATTACAACTAATACATACCTACAAAATGGTAGTTTTTCAACCCAGCTGACAGTAGAAGATGAGTACGATTAATTTTTTGACGATCGCAACTTATAGGACAAACGATAATTAGGTGTAGAAGTGTCAAACTGGACTCCATTGCGGTGTAGATACTTACTTTAAGTGTTCATTGCTCATCAAAACTTCAAAACTTGCTACTCTGCTAAATTTTATAAACCTACCATTGACAAATTATTATTTATGTTTATAATTTTAAATGGGCTTTATAAGAATGGATTAGATCACAAGTTAAATGCCGAATAAAAATAACTTTATTTAAAAAACAAAAATATATTTCAAAAAACTTATATATCATTATCAAAAGACTAAAACAATTAATACCACATTCTAAAAATATAACAAGCTTCTTCAATCATAGCGTCTTAATCATGAAATAAAAAATATATTTCCTAAACTTTTTGTCAACTTCTCGACCAAAAAAAGTATTGCTCCATTAGCTTTTTGCTCTGGACATTCTCGAAGTAGCTAATTTCAACCAATCCTTAACAGCACAAAAGATTGCTCTGTCGCTTCTTTCAGGTTGGGGAAAATTTAGCTTTTCAGCATCTAAAATTATAAACTAATAAATAAAAATAAATAGGTCATGAAATTGTGATTACCATACTACTGCCATTAGTCTCGTGGGTTCGAATGAAGATATATATATATATATATATATATATATATATATATATATATATATATATATATATATATATATATATATATATATATATATATATATATATAGGTGTACATGTATCGTGCAAATTAAATTAAACTGTGGAAAATAAACAAATACATCAGAATTTATAAATGCTAAACTCACAGCTAACCATTATTACTCTCATTCGAAAGTTTGATTCACTAACAATCAAAATACAGGAAAAAAAGGTGTATTCATAAACGTTAAATATACGTCTAATGTCTCAATAAAATTAAACTTGAAAATATGATAAATCAACCAACATGGCCGATTTTAAACACGCCGGCTAAATTCATAAGTCCCAATTATTTATTCTACCTAATAACGCTATATAGCAATCAAAATACAAGAAATGTCATTAACTTCGACAACTTTTGAAGACAATTATTACATATTGTGATACAACTTACCTTGACCTAACAAAAAGATATAAAACGTGACACTTTGAGCTGCACAGCTGTACCTATTTCCAAAACTTTTTAGGGAAATCGCTACAGGATGATAATCATTCTTTGTAAATGTGTATAAAACAATTATAAATTATAGAACAGACCACCATTCACCATAACATACAAGTGTCACGTATTGAATATAATATTTAATAACATCTAATTCTAAACACCATGTTTACACACTGCACGCCATCACGTCACCTGTTCTGTTTCTATTTCCATTCGTTGTTCGTTCTCGTTGAGCATGCGCACAAACACTTACTAATTTACAAGGACATAAGTAGAATATTAAATCTGTTTTATGTATTACACAGTGGAATGCAAAAGACAAAATAGCTCCTTTTAAAACATACCCGCATTGTCGAATACCTCTCAGATTGATTATGTGACAAAAAAATAAATTAAAAAGCCAGGAAAAAATGTAACTTATACCTATAGGTACATAATATAAAATATATCACATAAAATATCTCACGCTTAAAAAATATCTAGTAAGATACGTATATTTTAGGTATAAATCCCTACTTCATGTATGTTTTTTATAGGCGAACCTTGTTGAAACTACGTCTAAATATTATGTTTAAAAACACTTAATTAATAACGTCTTTGACAACGATAAATTGTTAAGTACTTTGCTTTTTTTTAACAAAAATTAGAAAAATAGTGGTTTTAAATATATCGTTTATATCACATAAAATATCTCTCGCTTAAAAAATGTCCGGTAATATACGTATATTTTATGTATGAATCCCTTACTTCATGCATGTATTTGATAGGCGAACTGTGATGAAACAACATTTAAATCTTATGTTTTAAAACACTTAATTAATAACGCCTGTTACAATGACAAATTGTTTCGTTGCTTTTTTTTACAAAAATTAGGAAAACAGTTGTTTTAAATATAACGTTTATATCACATAAATATCTCTCACTTATAAAATGTCTGTTAAAATACGTGTATTTTATGTATGCATCCAAACTTCATGTAGGTTTTTGGTGGGCGAACTGTGTTGAAACAACGTTTAAATATTATACTCTTCATCAATTAGATCTTCACAATGAGAAAATTTTTATGCTTTTTTATTCACAAAAATTAGGTAAATACCTGTTTTACATATAACGTTTATACCACACAAAATATCATTCGCTTATAAAATGTTTAATAAAATACATATATTCAACGTATTAATCTCAACTAAACCTAGTTTTTTGATAGGCGAAATGTGTTGAAATAACGTTTAAATATTATGTCTAAAAACTCTTCATAATTAACGTCTTTACAACGAAGAACTGGTAACGTTGCCTTTTTAGCCTGGAATTCAACGTTAATTTTTATAACTGATAACGTTTTTTCAACGGTCTTTACGTAAAATAGACGTTTATTAAACGCACGTGTGTTTATTGGGATGTAGACTTTTTTATACTTTTATTTACTATTTACCTTTTTTTAAAATAAAACTCGCTACCACAAGTAACTTGCTGCATACAAGTTTTTTAACAAATATTTACTGTTAACAGGAATTTTTTATGCAAATTTGTTACCATTACGCATATGCTGCGCCCACACTTTTTTGTTATTGCGAATCAGCAAATCTTATCAAGTGCCTTTTATTAATTCAAGTATCGGAATAAATGTGTGTTTTTCTGAAGCTTCACTATATATGTATCAAGATTTTTGAAGATTCTAACTGAATAGGAAGGATTTAAGACTTGAAATGAATGAAAAACTTTTTTTAATACTTTTATTTATTATTTGATTACCAATTTCTTTTTTAAACTCCCTACCACAACAAATTCGCTACCAAAACGCACTTGCTGCGTCAACACTATTTTGTTATTGTAAATGGATAACTCTTATTAGGTGCATTATATATATATATATATATATATATATATATATATATATATATATATATATATATATATATATATATATATTTTTTCTAATATCAGAAAAGGTCTGCTAGTTTGGCTATTTAGGTTTGCTTTAAAATGGTCTTATATATCTAAAACAAGGGTTCTTTTCACTTAATCATAGGTATACTATATCAACACGCAAAGGTGTTAAGCAAATTGCCTATTGCATAAACTTAAACCGTGCCGCGATGAAATACACTCGACCAATATATTATTGTACGTCCGCCTAAATGAATTGGTGTATGCAGGGGTTGCCTACATGCAGCCGCTGTCGGTCGAACAATACGCACTCAACCCAAATCACCACAACACACACCTGACGATCGTTTCACTAACCAAGTTAGCGTCATCAGATGATGAAAACTTCTAATTTATATATATATATATATATATATATATATATATATATATATATATATATATATATATATATATATATATATATATATATATATATATATATAACAGGAGAAATAGACCGGTTTCGTTCTTGTTAAGACTCATCAGTATGCCATACCTATGCACCGACAAGTCGGCCTTATGGCAGGCATTGCTATAATATGCAAACGAGAATAGTGCGAAGCGCCATCTCTGGTTTTGTGACAGTTCCAGGCTTCCACAGCAGCTTCCGCACATACACAAAGTATAGCAAGAAGGAAGCTGTAGAAACTTAGACCCATCACAAAACCATAGATGGCGCTTCGCTCTTTTCTCCATGGCATATTATGGCAATGCCTGCGTTATGGCCGACTTGTTGGAGCACATAGGTGTGCCATGCCGATGAGTCCTAACAACAACGAAAGCAGTCTATTCTCCTGTTAGACGTTATACCGCAAGTCCCAGCAGGACTGAAGTGATGGTGGCTAGCAAGCGATCGGATTCAATGCCCGTCGTGGTATTAGCCAAGGGGTTGTTATCTGTCTCGGTAGTTTCTTCCCAAAGCTTCGGACCGCAGTTATGGAATAAAATTCATAATTCGAAGAGACATGTCTTTTATAAAAACGCTCGGACACGTCAACTGATTTTTTTTCAGACCTTGTAATATTCGTTTGTAATTTTCACCCCTCACCATTTCCCCCAACGTCTTGTTGATTTTTTTTTCAAATAGCAACCCCATCATTTTTCGACGGAAATTCAAAGATAATTTGTTTTATGATGGTGTCAAAAATTTGGGTCCGCTGCATAGGTGGAAATTCAATGACCGATTATAAAAATAATGTGGTTGGTTATTTGAAAAAGAAATCAACAAGGGGTGGGTGTGAAATGGTGAGGGGTGAAAATTACAAACTAATATTACAAGGAATGAAACAAAAAATTCAGTTGACGTCTCCCAGCGTTTTTTATAAAAAACATTTCTCTTCCAATTATTGTTTTTTATTTCATAACTGCTGTCCACACTGTATATATATATATATATATATATATATATATATATATATATATATATATATATATATATATATATATATATATATATATATATTGTTACAAAGCACTTCAATAGACGTAGGTGCGGTGTTGCCACATCTCCAGAATTTCCCCAACATCTGGGAATTTTTGCACAATCTGGCAACACCGCCTCCCCACCCCCCTGGGGGTGCCTGGGGTGACCCCCCTCAGGCGAAGTCTCAACCCTCTAGGACCAGAAATAACGAAGTTACCAACTTGTACCCCGTCGGAACGGATAACTGAGGTCTGCACATTCCGAACACCCTGTATATACACCCTGTATACGTAGAGAACCCTTACACCCTGTATACGCAGAGAGATCTTATAGTTCGAGAAACACCTCTTGTGTGACATAGGAGTGGTGACCACATTTGGATCATCCTGTATATACATCCCCCTGTATACACACGGGACCGATCTGTATTCACAGAACCTTCTAGTAAAAGAAGGTCCTGGAACGTTCTGGAATGGAATGCTCTAGAAAGGAGGGGAAGGTACGGCGAGTATATAAAAGCGGAAGCAAGCCAGCCCGAGTTAGTTCAGTTCAGTAAGAGAATGTGGTAGTGACTTGAAGAAGCAGTGTAAAGTGTTAAGAGAGTAGTGACTGTAGTACCAGATTAGTGACTTTTGTTGAGAGTAGTAATTGTAAGGCCAGTAAATGAAGTGTTTTGTGAGAGAGACATTCTAGAAATTTTATTGTATCCATATTTAGAGTGTAAATAAAGTTGTTTTGTTAAAATTAAAAGTCTCACTTATCCAGAACCCGGAGAAAACGTAACAATTTGGTGTCAGAAGTGTGGGATAAGTGAATGAAGAAGTGAACAAGCAAGCTAGTAAATGGTAAACACCAGATCGACTGACTACGACAAGATGGCTGAAATCAAAGAGTTGATGGACTTACTGAAAAAGCAACGCCAAGAAGACGAACAACGACGACAAGAAAGTAGAAAATGTAACAGAGGATTTGAATAAACGATGGGAAGAAGTAGAAGGGTTGAAAGAACAAATGAAGATGATCATGAAAGGAACAGAATGCACACATAAAGAACTGACTGAACAGTTGATCGTCCAGACTGATAGAACTGAACCAAGAGGAGTTACTGGAATGGCCCCAGTTCAAAATCGCCCGGAGGCGGATGTACCAGCCGTGCAGCAGCCTCATGGAACCTTGAAGCCGCCGACCTTTGACGGAGAAACATCGTGGCCCATGTACAGGAGGCAGTTTGAGGCGGCAGCTCTCAGCAATGGGTGGAGCGAACAACAGGCAGCAACTGCTCTGATTCTCTCGTTTCGAGGTAAAGCCCTAGAAATCCTCCAGAACATCCCGGAGTCGAAACAGCAAAACTACTTAACAGTGATACAGGCCCTAGACTTGAGATATGGTAACAAGTACATGAGCCAGGTCTACCAGACACAACTAAAGTCAAGGATCCAGAAGCCAAATGAGACGCTGCAAGAATTTAGTGCCGAAGTGGAGAAACTTGTGCGACTGGCATATCCCCAAGCCCCAGAAGAATTTGTCAACCAGATAACCGTCCAGACCTTCATCGATGGGGTACTTGATAATGAAATGCAACAAGCTTTAAGGCTCGGAAGGTTCAAAACACTTACGGACTGCGTAATTTATGGCTTGGAATTTGAAGCAGCGAAGAATGCATCTCAACCTCGCCGCAACAGGCTGCGCGAAGTGAAGGAGATAGAGGACTTTGCAGACACGACAGCGGAACTAAGGCAAGAAATGAAAATGATAAAAGAAGCCATAAGCAAGCTCACTGTACCGGTTGGGGCACGTAGGACGAAAGCAGATTGGTCAGACATAGAATGTTACAAGTGTGGTAGGAAAGGGCACATAAGTAGACAGTGCTCACAAACCCAACAGGTGGCTCGCAGAAGACAAGAATACACCAACAGTGAGCGGCGTCAGGGAAACGACCTGACGCCAGTGTAAGGGGGCGGCAGCTGGCGTGCGAGTCCCAAGGCCCCAAAGTAAAGGTCTCCACTATCCGACGCTACCACGAGAGCCTCGTTATACCTGGCAGCATAGACGGAAGACAATGCAGTTTCACCATCGATACTGGTGCCACTAGATCCGTTGTACGTCCAGACATGTTGCCAAACAAGTCAGCACTCACTACCAACAAACAGCCTGTGTTGGAGACGGCAAAAGGAGATAGAATACCCGTGCATGGAGAGGCCACTGTTTACATTAGGCTGGGCAGTACTGAGCTACAGGTAAGGGCTGTCGTCGCAGAAATCGTCGACGAATTTATTCTGGGCCTGGATTTAATGGAAGATTTAGATGTCCTATCAGTAGACTTCCAGAATAAGATCTTGAAAATCGGTAACGAAGAGTTGTATTTATCTCCAACAGCAGGCGAAGCTAATCCCAGGGTGAGACTTGTTGTCGACGAGGATACACGGATTGCTGGTAACAGTGAGAAGATTGTCAGAGCCAGACTAGAGAAGAAACTTGATTGTATGTCTGCTCTCATAGCGGAGCCCCTAAAAGATAGACGTGATGGTGCCCTCGTCGCACGATGCTTAGTAGACCCGAAGAAGACAATACCCATAAGAGTGGCTAACGTACAAACTAACAGGGTCACATTGAAGAAAGGTGAGGTTATCGCCACTTGCGAACCCATTGACCGAGTGATGTTGTCCAAAAACGTGACACCCACTGCATTAGACAGAAGACTGCCAGTAGAAATGGTAGAGCGGTTCAAGAATTCTTGGGGCCAATTGAACGACATGGAGATGGAAATGGCCCTGAAGTTCGTATTGGAGGAGGCCGATATTTTCGCTCAAGATAAAATCACAGGTCGTACGAGTCTAGTGCAACACAGAATTAATACTGGCGACGCAAGACCAATTAGACAGCCGCCGAGAAGACTGCCTTTTGCCAAGCAATCAGAAATCAAGGCGATGGTTAACGAAATGCTGGAAGATGGTGTGATTGAGGAGTCTAATAGTCCTTGGTCGTCCCCAGTAGTTTTGGTCACCAAGAAAGACGGCACTATGAGATTTTGCGTGGACTATAGGAAGCTGAATGATGTCACCAAGAAAGACAGTTATCCCCTGCCCCGGATCGACGACACTTTGAACACTTTGGCCGGATCAAAGTGGTTCTCTACATTAGACCTGAAAAGTGGCTACTGGCAAGTAGAACTCCATAAAGACGATAAGGAGAAGACTGCTTTTTCCACCGGGAATGGGTTGTACCAATTCAAGGTCATGCCATTCGGCTTATGTAATGCTCCTGCCACCTTCGAGCGACTAATGGAGTTAGTGCTGAGAGGACTTACATGGGAAACATGCCTGGTGTATCTCGATGATGTCATGGTGATTGGAAGGACTTTCGATGAACACCTGTCGAATCTGAAGCAGGTTTTCTCCAGGCTGAGAGGTGCCAATCTGCAACTTAATCCCAAGAAATGCGTCCTCTTCCAGAAGAAAGTGAGTTTCCTCGGACATGTCGTTTCTGAGAAAGGGATAGAAACTGATCCAGAGAAAATAAAGGCAGTAAGAGACTGGCCTGTGCCGAGGAACAAACATGAGGTCAGAAGTTTTCTGGGACTTTGCAGCTACTACCGACGCTTTGTGAAGTACTTCAGCAGCATTGCGAAACCTCTGCATAGCCTGACTGAAAATAATGTCGAGTTCATCTGGTCACCAGATTGCCAAGAGTCTTTTAGAGAACTCAAACATCGTCTTCTCACTGCTCCTATACTGGCTTATCCTCGGGACGAAGGACTGTTCATACTGGACACCGATGCTTCCCAGTATGGCATTGGGGCAGTACTCTCGCAGCTCCAAGCCGGAGAAGAACTTGTGATAGGCTACTTCAGCAAAACGTTCGGAAAAGCAGAAAGGAATTACTGTGTAACCCGGAAAGAACTGCTGGCAGTTGTAAGATCCATCGAACATTTCCACAGCTTCCTGTATGGAAGAACATTCCGCGTGAGGTCGGATCACTCTGCTCTGCAATGGCTTCTGAACTTTAGAAATCCCGAAGGACAGATAGCCCGATGGATAGAGAAACTGCAGAGCTACGACTTCCGGATTGAACATCGAAAAGGAAGAAGTCACGGCAATGCAGACAGCCTGTCGAGAAGACCATGTTCAGTGCATGAATGTAAATTTTGCGAGCGACAAGAGAACAAAGAGATCGACAAAGTAACTCATCAGATCAAACAACTGGTGGCAGGACAGGAGAATAACACCGATCTAGACGTAAATCTTGAATACATCAGAGACGCACAGAAGACAGATCCAGACTTGAAAAATATTAGAGAATGGCTACAAAAGGGGAAAAGACCTGAGTGGCACGATGTGTCCCGGTTTGGGGCGGAGGTTAAAGGCTACTGGCTACAATGGGACTCATTGTGTCTAAAGAATGACATGATCACTCGAAAATGGGAAACTGCCGATGGTAGAGACTGTATATACCAGACCGTTGTGCCAAGTGAGTGCATAGACAGTGTTCTTCAAGAGTTACACAATAGTAGAAGTGGAGGCCACTTTGGGGTCAACAGGACTCTTGCCAGAGTGAGAGACCGCTTCTATTGGATAAACTGCCGAAGAAGCGTGGAAGAATGGTGCAAAAGGTGTGACCAATGTGCTTCAAAGAAAGGACCAAAGACCCGATCCAGAGGAAAAATGATGCAGTACATCTCAGGTACACCGTGGGAGAGAGTTGCCGTAGACATCGCAGGACCTTTTCCCATCACAGAGTCTGGGAACAGATACATAATGGTGGCGATGGACTACTTCTCGAAATGGCCTGAAGTTGCGCCGATCCCCAACCAAGAGGCAACGACCGTAGCAGAAGCCCTGATGGAAAATGTCATATCACGGCATGGCGTACCCTTGGAGATTCACACCGACCAGGGCCGGAATTTCGAATCAGAGGTCTGGAAGAGCCTAATGGACTTGCTAGGCATAAAGAAAACGAGAACAACGCCACTCCACCCTCAATCAGACGGCATGGTAGAACGGCATAACAGGACCATCAATCAATATCTTGCTATGTTTGTTGACGAAAATCAGAGAACCTGGGACAAGCTGATACCTCTGTTCCTCCTAGCTTACAGAAGCTCTCAGCATGAATCTACCGGCTACACTCCATCCATGATGTTGACCGGCAGAGAGATGCGGCTACCAATCGACATGACGAGACCACCACCGAACGAGGACATAGC
Organism: Tillus elongatus; assembly: GCA_964006375.1. Taxonomy (NCBI): domain Eukaryota; kingdom Metazoa; phylum Arthropoda; class Insecta; order Coleoptera; family Cleridae; genus Tillus; species Tillus elongatus. Next base: position 107,495,442 of record OZ023269.1, on the reverse strand, counting down.
GGACCTATCTACGTTACCTGAGTATGTCGCCGACCTAGAAGGAAAACTGCGCACTATACACAGATGTGTCAGAGATAGGCTCCTCTTAAGCAGTGACCGGATGAAGATGCGCTTGGATCGCAGAGCAACACCCCATACATTCAAGGAAGGTGATGCAGTGTGGCTGTACCAACCAACAAGGAGAAAGGGCCTCAGTCCAAAACTTCAGAAACCATGGGAAGGGCCATACTTGGTGACTAAGAAAATTAATGACCTAGTCTACAGAATCCAGCTGTCTCCAAGAACTAAACCCAAAGTTGTTCACATAGAGAGGTTGAGTCCCTATCGGGGCAACGAACCCCCAAGTTGGCGGCCGGTAAATACTGTTCGGGACGAACAGTCTTAAGGAGGGGGGCAGTGTTACAAAGCACTTCAATAGACGTAGGTACGGTGTTGCCACATCTCCAGAATTTCCCCAACATCTGGGAATTTTTGCACAATCTGGCAACACCGCCTCCCCACCCCCCTGGGGGTGCCTGGGGTGACCCCCCTCAGGCGAAGTCTCAACCCTCTAGGACCAGAAATAACGAAGTTACCAACTTGTACCCCGTCGGAACGGATAACTGAGGTCTGCACATTCCGAACACCCTGTATATACACCCTGTATACGTAGAGAACCCTTACACCCTGTATACGCAGAGAGATCTTATAGTTCGAGAAACACCTCTTGTGTGACATAGGAGTGGTGACCACATTTGGATCATCCTGTATATACATCCCCCTGTATACACACGGGACCGATCTGTATTCACAGAACCTTCTAGTAAAAGAAGGTCCTGGAACGTTCTGGAATGGAATGCTCTAGAAAGGAGGGGAAGGTACGGCGAGTATATAAAAGCGGAAGCAAGCCAGCCCGAGTTAGTTCAGTTCAGTAAGAGAATGTGGTAGTGACTTGAAGAAGCAGTGTAAAGTGTTAAGAGAGTAGTGACTGTAGTACCAGATTAGTGACTTTTGTTGAGAGTAGTAATTGTAAGGCCAGTAAATGAAGTGTTTTGTGAGAGAGACATTCTAGAAATTTTATTGTATCCATATTTAGAGTGTAAATAAAGTTGTTTTGTTAAAATTAAAAGTCTCACTTATCCAGAACCCGGAGAAAACGTAACAATATATATATATATATACATACTAGTTGCAGAAAAACAGTGTTTTTTGTCACAAAATCAAAACTATGTATTACTGATACAAATATTGATTGTGTAAGGTGACTACATCATAAGTAGTGTCAATAATATGGACGGTGTGAGGCTCCCTCTAAACGAAGACAATTCAATTAGAAAGCAAAAGTGACCTTTACAAAAAGGCAAATACTGTTTTTGTACTACTGATTTATTATATTAGTCACTTACCCGAACACTCGTATTAATATGATCCCCGACAGCAAAGTGCACACCAACTTTTCTTTCATCAAGTTCAATTATAGTCGTATCCATAAAACTGATTTCATTTGTCTCTCCTTGTTGTAGACATGTTTGTTTAGCGTAGTAATCCAACCGATTCGGAAATTCTTCCTTGATCTGCTCAAGTTGCCTCCTGACCATACTTCTAGTCTGAACCATTTTACTACCATTCCTTTGAAATATAAAAAGTGAAATTAATATAAAAAATTAAGCTTTGGCTATTATTATCTGAAGCAACATTTTATCACCTTACAATGACAATTAATTCTAATATAAATATGACTCGTTTTCATTTTGCGTTAGATATTAAAATTTGTAAGCCAAATTCTAATTGCTTTACTACATTACACTAAGAGAAAAAAAAAATTTTAGTTGACACTGATGTTGGAAAATAGTTGGTAATAATAAATTAGTAGTTTGGAAAGCTGTGTTTTGTTGATCAACAAATCCAGAAAGCCGTAGAACGTAACTATATATATATATATATATATATATATATATATATATATATATATATATATATATATATATATATACATATATATATATACATATACATATACATATATATATATATATATATATATATATATATATATATATATATATATATATATATATATATATATATATATGCAGGTGGCCTGAGAACATGAACTATTAGTCTGAAATCTGAAAACTTCCAGAGTTATGTTTCCTAACAAGTACAATTTGGAGAATCCAATTTATCACAATACAGTTGTTAGACCTAAGAAGGAACCTTCAGAGGAACATTATGTCTGTAGTCATCAACACGAAATTAGTAAAAAAGATCGATAAACATAACAATGAATTAAAATAGCTTGTAAAATATCAAATTAAAAATGAAAAACCATCTCCAAAAGTCGACCTCGTAGAAAACCTTTCTTCGCAGACGTTTTATAACAATGATATCGACCTTTTAAACAAAGGGCTAAAATTCGGCTTGTAATCACAAAAGGACGATGTATTAGACATCATTGCCGGTATTGAAACAGCTATTTAAACAATGACCTGAGCCTTCAAAAAACTTTATTAGACAAGCAGGTAAAGATATATATTAGCTAAAAGAAATTTAAATGAAAATAAGCCCATTAATACCAAAAACATTAATCAAATAAATATAGTTAAACGACTGCGAGAGAGAAAGAATGTTTGTATGTTAAAGCAGACAAAGGTAATAAGGTTGTGATTTTAGACAAAAGCGATTATAAAGATAGAGTATATAACGCAATAGAATCAGGACCCTATAAAAAACTAAATAGAAACTTTACCCTCTCCCAAAAATGACTTCCGAAGTTAAAATTTTTTTAAAGAGATATCATAACCTTATTCCAAACGATTTAGGAAAAAAGTTACAAGTTTTAAATCCTAAAGTTCCTAAAAAGTATTGTCTCCCGAAAATCCATAAACCCGGAAAGTCGGTGAGACCTATTGTTTCAGCTATAGATTTCCCGACAGACAATATAGCGAAATGGTTAACAAACGAATTTAAAGGCTTGCCTATCAAACAATCATGTCGAATACTACCCTTCTTCACGAAATAACCACAATACGACTCTCGTTGGACCACAACCGAGTCATAGTGCAGCTCGGATATGACAATGACGAACCCGATTTCCCAAGGAAAAAGGTACTGTGGCCAGTGTTCACAGATCACCTTAAAAACAACCTTGACCATATTCCGGTTATCCGCAGCATACTCGAACTCCAGGGTGCAGTGGAGTAACTACAGTCCAAGATTCAATGTTCTATCGAACATCCATCAAGGACGTACCCTGGACGTACTATGGAGTTTCAAACGTAGCACTGAAAATTCTCCCCCGTAAACCAGTAGTATTCGTAGTTTACGATTATGAATACCATGCTAAGATTTCAACATCTTCCATCCATGTGGAAACTTGCCAATAACATCAATATCCCAAAACACAGCAAAGACCCGCTGTTCCCTCAAAACCACAGGCCCATTACCCTACCCCCGGTCATCGGAAAAATCGCCGAAAGATTAATTCAGAAAAGACTAGCCTCATACACCTCTGAGAACCATATCCTTCCGGAAGAGCAATTCGGATTCAGGCACCAGGACTCCACCACAGACCAAGTCCTTCGAGTAGTAGAAAACATCACCGAAGGATTCAACAAAAATAAGTCAACTGGTGCAACATTTCTCGACATTGTTCAAGCCTTCGACAGGGTTTGGCATGCAGGTCTCCTTGACAAACTTTCATTTAGTTACCTGCTCCCTCTGATACTCCCCATCAGGTCATACCTGAAAGATAATAAGTTCCAGGTTAAACACTTGGAAACAAGATCTAGAATTAACTCAGCCACGGCTGATCTTCCGCAGGGTTCTGCTATCCCCCTTCTGCTGTACAAAATATTTATCGCAGACATACCGGACCCCCCCCCCCCCGCTAAACGTGACATACGCACTGTACGCAGACGACACTACCATCCTCAGCAGCTCCACGCAGACGAGGATAATAACCAAACGCCCACAAACTGCCGTAGGCGAGCTTCAAGGCTAGTATAGGAAATCATGTCTAGCCATAAACCCCAAAAAATGCTCAGCAGTCCTATTTGCAAAGAGGAGACATACACCTCACGAGCACATATCATTAGAAAACAGTCATTAGAGAATGCTTACCGGATCGCCATGGTTTGTCAGAAATAGACAGATTTAGTCTGATTTGAAAATGCCATCGATACTTGAGTTTATAACTCAACTATCCACCACTCAGTTCGCCAAAGCCGCTATGCACCCAAATGCTCTTCTCCGTAGTGACACGATGAGCAACGTTCACTAAGGCATGGGCGTCCAAAGCTTATCCTGACCCGATAACATCCCCGCGGCAAACATAATGGAAACATTGAAAATCCAGATGTCATGTGTGAGGTCATTCCGACGGAGGTATGGACCAAGGTACAGTACTCCAGGCAGGGGAGGTTAGTGGGCGCGAAACCCACACTACCTCAAATTCCCACACACTACGGTGTGTGACTGAAAGTATCTGTTAGAGATTCTTCACTGCTGTATCAAAAAAAAAACACACAACTTGAATTTTTCAAATGAAAAGAACCTACAGATTATTGCCTATTTGAATTTAGCGTTTAATTCTCGACGAAAATATTCCATATTGTTTTATATTACTTTTACATCTTAACAAAAACATTTTATTATTTTGTGAATTTAAGTCATTCTTTCAGATGTAATCCCTTTTTATTGATATTATAAAATAAATTTACTGGAGAAAATTCACCTACTGCAATAAACAATATCCCGAAAACTACATAATGGAAAAATAAAACAACATTTTCTAGCTATATGTGTCCAGAGCTATCAAACTATTGACATTGGTAAGCTTGCCATGGAATAATTACATCAAGTTGTCAGCTTTGACGGATTGTAACTTTTAAGCAGGCCCTACACTATCAAGCGGCTTGATCAAATGCTTGAGGCTCCGATTGATGGGCGCTTCAAGCGTACTTCAATCAACACTTCAATCTTTTGATCAAAACTCTCAGTCGAAGCGGAGGAGTGTGGAGCGTATAATGGTGTCAAATGTAGATTTGGGCTTCCTGGCCTTAAAATTGGTTGCTGTGAAGAGGAGAAACCACAAAAAGAAAAAAAGACGGTGGTCTAAGGACTGGTATAAAATGAGGAACCGCTTCACTCATCAACATCTCCTTAACTTTCTGAGTGGTTCGGAACAAGATGATTATAGGAACTTTCTACGCATGGACCAAGAAAGTTTCTATAATCTACTCGATTTAGTCCGCCAGGACATCGAGAAGAAGGACACGAAAATGCGTGAGGCGATTCCTGCAAGTCAGAGATTGTCTGTCACGTTGAGATACCTAGCATCTGGCATGAATTTAGAAGACCTGAAATTCACGTGCGCCATTGCTCCGCAGACTCTGGAACTCATCATAATGGAAACTTGCTCTGCAATTATCAAGGCATTGAAGGAAAACATCCAGGTAAGAAATTATTGCCCAAGTAAATCTCTTTATATTTTAAGAAAGGAAAAAATTTACTAATAATTACACTTTACAAATAATACAGATATCGCACAGGTAATGTACATTATTGCTGAACTGAAAAGATTAGGGCACAAGTTCACATTGAGGTAAATGAGGATAAGAACGTAGCAGCATTATCTTCATCAGACGTCTGATGGTGTTGCTCTGGATATGAAGGGCTTTCACTTGGATGCGAAATGTACAGCGTCTGCCCTGGGTTTGAGTACCTTTGCCAACTATTCATTGCAGAAGATGACGATGAAGGTGGCGAGGGTGACCAACGAGGAGGGTGGGTTCGAAAACACACTCCTTCCCTTGTCAAGTTGCTCATTTCTGCTTCAAAAAGCGTGCCATTTATGATTTTTTCGGCGAAGCGTCGTTGGTCTGGAGTTAACTTTTTTAATTGCATAGTCCATCCCTTAGCCAGAATATCTTCTTCAGTCTCAGGTCGCTTGAAATATTCAGTCGCTAGTCCCACTAATTGATCAGTGCTATCAGGCCCACCTTTCCTTTTTTACCCGTCTTTACAGGGATGGCTGGTTTGGGAGTTGGGGGTGTAACTACGTCAGAAAGAGACCCTACACTTTCGAAACTGAGTTGTGATTGCGAGTCTTCATCCGGAGTCGGTTGCTGTAACAAAAAATAATGGTGTAATTTAGGCACAACAGCAATTTAATAATTAAATTCCTATTTACAGTAAGTGTTAATTCTTCAGGTGTTAATTCAAGTGTTAGGTCTTCATTCAGTAAGGGTTATAATCCAAGTTTCGTTTTTTGTTTCTCTTCTAGGTTCCAAAATCGCAGGATGGATGGAAACAGGTTGCCCAGGAATTCGAAGAACAGTGGAATTTCCCCAACTGCGTGGGGAGCGTTGATGGTAAACACGTATCAATCCAAAACCCTCGCCATTCTACTATTATAATTACAAAGGTTCTTTCAGCATTGTGCTTATGGCAATTGTTGATGCAAATTTCTGATGGTTGATGTGGGAGCAAATGGCCGAGTGTCAGATAGTGGTGTGTTGAAGAACACATTATTTTGGCGCAAGTTGTCTCAGAACCAGCTTGACATGCCTGATCCTCGTGAGTTATCAGACACTCCTAATGAAAAATTTCCGTACGTCTTCATTGGAGATGAAGCATTCCAACTTCTCCCTCAATTCAAGAACCCCTACAACAGAGCTGTTTTGACGAACGAGAAAAGGATTTTCAACTATAGACTCTCCCGAGCCAGAAGAGTTGTTGAAAATGCATTTGGTATATTAACGAAGAGATTCCAAATATTTCAAAATGCCATTAAATTTGAACCACCGGAAGCTGTGAAAATTGTAATGGCATGTTGCCATTTGCACAACTACTTGTGCTCAAAGAACAGAGCCAAGTATTTGCAACCTCAGGATATTGACAAAGACGATATTGTGACTGGTGCTGTGGAACCTGGGTCATGGAGGCAAGACGTTCAAGAGATGGCACAACTTCAAAGAAACAAGGCAATTCTACAGTAGTGGCAAAAAGAATAAGGGATGACTTCTGCAAATTTTTCAACACGTCTGGGTCAGTTCCATGGCAAAACAATTGCCTTGTGTAACATTACTCGTGATATACAATAATTATAAATTCTGTAAAAAAAATAAAATAAAATGAAATAAAATTCTTACCTCAGAAGTTTCGGTTTGTGCGATTTCCAACTGGTCTTTTATGATGTGCATGTCATTGTAATACCAAAGCGAAGGTTCAGGGATGTCGTCTGTAGACGTCCCTGACACTTTTTTACCCTCGATAACCTTGAACTCCCTGTTGAAGTTTGTTCTGAGAACATTAATTTTTTGTTTCAATTGTTTCACACTGAAATCGGGTTTTATCTTTTTCAATGCCCCCACGATTTTTTCTAGCGCCGCACTTTTTTTATTTCTATTGAAATAATCCTTGCTCTTCACTTTCCACAATTCCGGACAATCGCGATATAATTCAATCAACAAACTGATGAATTCCCGCTCCGAGTTTTCGTGAACCTCGCTTTCCGAAGTGGACGCCATGCCTTCCACCGCTTGACTGACGCAATGCTTAATGGAAATTGCCCTAGACTATCAAGCGGCTTGACCATTCACTTGAGTCATTCAAACTTTTTATCAATCATCGTCAATGCTTGCTTCAAGCTTCAAACGGGTTTCTAAACTTCAATCACGCTTGATACAATCAATTTGCTCAAGCATTTGATCAAGCCGCTTGATATTGTAGGGCCTGCTTTTAGGAAAGAATAACTTATTTCATAAATAGTTGGCACCAAAAACAATCCCCTTTTTTTACGAGATAAATTCTAATTAGACAAATGTGAATTTAGAACGCTGATGCAATACACTTAATTCACAATATTATTTTTCTAATTTAAATTTGCACCCCCCAAAAAATAGTGGATTGTTTTCTAGTGAAATTGAAAAACGGGATACTTGGCTGTTTTAAATTCGTTATTCTTGGTTTAAGTAATGACATTGTTTTAGTAAATTTTTACTAATAGAGAGGTATCGATGGTGAGACTTGGAAACATTTTTTCAAATGAGCGCGAACTAGGACCCCTAGCACCCATAACCGGGGTCAGTTTCAATTTTTATATGTTTGTTATATATATATATATATATATATATATATATATATATATATATATATATATATATATATATATATATATATATATATATATATATATATATATATATATATAAACACTGTGAAACACACTTATGGAATAAAATTCATTATTCAGCAAAAAATAGTTTTGTGGAAAACACTGAGACACGTAAAGTTTAATTTGTCGAACATTATCTTATAATCATAGTTAAAAAAATTAACTTCCCACTATTTCAACCCCACCACTTTATACATTTTTTTAAATAGCAACCCTACATTTTTTCATCACAATTCGATGGATTATGAATGCGGTGATACCACATATGTATGGTCTAATATTACAGTTTTCAATACAGGTCTAAATTTAATACCGAAATATTAAAACTAAACAGTTTACCTTGAAATTCAAATTTCGAAAATAAATTTAATAAAAACGCCCCTTTCTTACAATAAATGTTCAAAATGTTCTTCATTCATTGCACACAACGAAATAATCTGCTCTGAAATTCTTCACTGACTCTTTATCTAAAATTGCTTATCTTGTCTTTTATCTAAAACGTAATTGGTATCATTAATCGTTTCTTATTAACTACCAATTTTTGTGAAAGGTGAAATTTAACAGTTCTGTTTTATTTTGTGGTGTATTGTGTTGAATGCACGGTCTCCTAATAAATTAGTCGTAATTTTGTTCCGATAATTTCAATGCATTTTTGGTCTAAATACGATACTTAACTGAAACTCTGCGAACAGAAATATTAATGATGATTAGGTATGGTGATATGCGTATAACACAGGCACAAGTTGTTAACCTATTTAATGAAAAACATCCAGATTTGCCCCCACTAACCCACGGAACTGTGTCTAAGATACATTCACAGTTTCGTGATTATGGACACGTTAAACCACTGCCTAGGAGACCCAAGTGTGTTGAAGAAGATGTAAAACTCAATATTTTAGTGGCTTTTCCAGAAGAACCATTTCGTTGTGTGCAAGTGAATTGAGAACATTTATTATAAGAAAGGGACGTTTTTATTTAGTTTATTTACGAAATTTGAATTTCAGGGTAAACTGTTTAGTTTTAATATTCCGGTATTAAATTTCCACCCTGTATTGAAAACTGTAATATTAGACCATACATATGGGGTATCTCCGCATTCAGAAAAATGTGATCTAAGGAATTGTGATGGAAAAAATTTAGGGTTGCTTAAAAAAATTGATAAAGTGGTGGGGTTGAAATAGTGGGAGTTTAATTTTTTTAACTATGATTATAAGATAATGATCGACAAATTAAACTTTACGTGTCTCAGTGTTTTCCACAAAACTATTTTTTGCTGAATAATGAATTTTATTCCATAAGTGTGTTTCAGACTATATATATATATATATATATATATATATATATATATATATATATATATATATATATATATATATATATATATATATATATATATATATGACACCGATAACTCAAAAAATAATGCGCCGATTTTGATAAAATTTGGCAGTTACCTTCCTTTTGTAAGTGGCTTGAATAAATTCGTTAGCCAGGAAAATCGGGCCAGGTTTTCTTTAATAAATAACAAAGCTATGTTAACTAAATTTAGTACGTAGGTTTACGGTATGAAAGGCAAACTACATACGAAAATTTAGAGCTTCATGTTACAGGAAAAAAGTTATAAGCATTTAATAAAAAAAGTTTGGTGCCAGATCATTTCTATGGAAATTCACTACCATAATGCACTTGCTGCGCGCAGACTTTCCGAATTAACTTTTCCTCAGTGTCCTTTTCTTTGGCTTTTCCTCTTGTATCATTTTAAATGGGGTACTTGACTATCCCCGATTTTTATTATCAGCGGTGCTGATAACCCCTACTTTAATAGATATAAGTTTAAGTAGCTTTTCTTTTGATGTACAAATGCCAGTTTCATTTATGTTGTAAAATTTGAAAGGATGGACGGTTAATAATATTACACTTTTGGTAGACAACCTCAGATTTTTTTCTACCAAAATTCACTAAAACGAAAATATACTGACACAAAAGAGAAAAATAAAGAAAATAAACTGATCTTCCCAAAACATTCAAAAGAGAATGTCAGTCGAGTAGAAGATGTTCCATGTCTGATAGGTGGACAGCCAATTAGTAATTTCAGAAGTAAAGAAATTTTGATCTGGTACAACTCATGTCAACACTGGACGCATAAACTTCACACAAAGCATGAAAGAGTAGTTTTCATATGCACTTTATTTCATATTTTCAAAGTAAGCCTCGCCATATTGGCCTTTTTCCCCCATCTGGTGAAAGTTTGACACATGAAGCAGTATTTCCAGACAATTAAGTAAAAATAAAAAATAAAGTTTCAATTTAGAAAATGTGATTACACCAAATTAAAGATCTAATATGTTTTTACCCAACTATAATGTCACACCCGTGTCTGTGCGAATTAAGAAAAGAAAAGAGGAAAAGACACCCTTCATTTGGACTAATGACTGAGAAAAAGCATTCGAGACACTAAAACAGGCTCTTTGTTCATTTCCGATTCTGACATACCCCCAGCCTGGTCACCGGTTTATTGTGGACACAGACACGAGCAATGTTGGCATTGGAGTTGTTCTCTCCCAGGAACAGGGAGGTCAAGAGAAGGTTGTAGCGTATTTCAGAAAAGCCCTGTCCAAAGCAGAAAAGAACTATCGCATGACGAGAAAAAACTTCTAGCCATTATCAAGACATTGGAGCATTTTCAGAAATATCTATATGGTCAAGAATTGCTCCTGGAAACCGACCATGCTTCCTTACGCTGGCTTCCTCAATTTAAAAATCCAGAGGGACAGATTGCGAGGTGGCTTCAACGCCTTCAAGAATACAATTTTACCATCGACCACCGCCCTGGACGACAGTGCGGTAATACCGACGCCCTATCTGAAGACCTTGCTCACCAAATGCAAGCATTGCATCTCTGCGGAAAACAAAGAAGGGTTGAATCTAGAAGTGTGTAGGAGGACAACGGTGCAACCAATTAACCGATGGGACCCGCAGAGGTTAATGGAGTACCAAAAGGAAGAGCCTCATATCCAGACAGTCTACAGATGGCAAGAGACTTGCCATGAAAGACCCACTTGGTCCCAAGTTAGTGATAACAGCGTTGCCGCCAAAAGTTAATTACTGGGCGCAGTGGGACTCTATTGGAATCAAAGATGGTCAGGAATTGTGAGCCAGAGGATGGAACCCGCAAATTAAAGCAAATAGTCCCTCGGCGGCCAAGAGTTAGAGAGGTAATCGAGGAGATCCATGGCGGAGCAGGTGGAAGCTATTTAGGGGTAAAGAAAACTTTGGAGAAGGTCAGAGAACGTCTTTATTGGTTAAGATGTAGAGCTGATGTGGAGGAATGGTGCAAAACCTGCCAAGAGTCTGCATCCAGTAAGGGACCTAAATCAAAAACCAGGGGGCGAATGAAGAAGTACAGCGTGAGAGCCCCATTCGAAAGAATTGTAATCGACACAGCTGGCCTTTTCCCTAGAACAAACGTAGGAAATCGTTATATGCTTGGAGCCATCGATTATTTTAGCAAGTGGGCAGAGGTGTTTGCGGTCCTGAATCAAGAGACCACCACCGTTGCAAAATTATTGATGAATGAGTTTTTCTGCAGATTTGATGCACTTCTAGAGCTCCATTCTGACCAGAGAAGCAACTTCGAGTCGGCTGTATTTCAGAAGGTTTGTGAGCTGATGGGAATCAGAAAAACGAGAACTACACCCGTGCACCCTCAATCTGACGGAATGCTGGAAGTATTCAATGCTATATTGGAGTCCCATTTAAGAATATTGGTCAATGAACACTAAACAGATTCGGACACGCATATTCCACTATTTCTCTTGGCATACCGCTCGGCCGTACATGACACTATCGCATGCACCCCAGCCAGCGTGGTTTTTAGGCGAGAGTTAAGACTTCCTCCTGATGTTATATTTGGAAAACCCACAGATACTCCACGTTCAACTGATGAATACATTAAAGATTTGGAAAGAAGAATATAAGTCATCCATTTTGCTGTCAGAATGCATATACGAGTAAAAAGCGACCGCATGAACACCCGTTATGACGTGCGAGCTAATTCAGCTGGTTTTAAAGAAGGAAATCGGGTGTGGTTATACTACCCAGTACGGCGCAAAGAACGGTCACCGAAACTACAGAAATTATGTGAAGGGCCGTATAAGGTGGTCAAAAGGATCAATGACGTCTGCCGCATTCAGAGGAGACCAAGAGCACAGAAGATGGCCCATATGCACAGGCGAACGCCATACGTAGGGGCGGTCGAATGTACGTAAGGGGCAGTGTCACCCGTCTTTCTCTGATAATTAAGTTTAGGAACTTATTTACTTCTATGGTCACAGACAACTTATAAAGTGTGTTGGTAACAGCGAACGCTCTGGAATTATATTTCTAGAAGGGACCAGAAGTGACAGGTGTAGAACAATGTAAAACGTCTAGAATCTCTATGGACAGTATAAATAGGCGAGCCGAATATAGGAGGAAGTCAATCAGTAATGAGTTAGTGTTGGTGTATAATAAGCGATCATAGAAGGCATATTGTGAAATATAGTTCTATGGACATTTAGTAATAGAGATAAATATTTTAGATGCTAGTGGTGTTGGAAAATAGTTGATTATAATAAACTAGTAGTTTAAAAAGCTGTGTTTTGTTAGTAAACAAATCCAGAATCTTGAAGAACGTAACAATATCAAAAAGTTGTTTGTTTTGCCTATATTGTACTCTATTAGGGACTGTCAAGTGCAATGAGAAATAAAGTTTACTTGCCTATGGTTAGATATTATGCCAAACCATGGTCATACAGATCGCCATATGTTCAAGGCAGACAAAAATAATTGTAGACAACAGAAAATAAAGTTAATTATACATATATATATATATATATATATATATATATATATATATATATATATATATATATATATATATATATATATATATATATATAATGGTTTATTATTTAACAATCTATATTTGTTCATATGAACATGGTTCAACTTGCACTTTAACAAAAACAAATCTTATAGGAAAGTATCAAATATAAATTTTTTGACACGTGTTATTGAGTTCTGCATTTAACATTCTTCCTTATCGCTCCGTAACGTTTATTTGACACATCCGATCTTGTTTAATGCACGAAATAAAACCGACCAAAGGTAGTAAAAAAATAAGGCGACAAAGTTTCAGGTGGATGTCAGAATATTTTGCAAATAAGTTATACAACACCTCATAAACCTGGCGTTGTTCTTTTTACTTAACTAAGTAGGTATTACTATTCGTTCGTATTTGGTGTACTCTGTCTAGGAAGATTAAATTTGTAGAAAGCATCAACAGTTATATGTAAAATAACTTTGAAATAGTAGCATTAAACAAATATTGTAAATGTAAAAATTGATTTCACAAGCAAAAATACATGTGAAGACAGTTCCAATCTTAAATTTATTTGTAAAAGGAGTTTTTACTAAATCAAAATGGTTGGTACCAGAAGCTCTTATATCGTTACATCGTACCATTTGCAAAATTATTTTGTTTTAGAATATAAATTTGCCTTTATGTATGCGTTTAATATCAGATGTTTTAGTTCCTAAACTTAACACAATTGCACATATATCCACCTATTTGAGTTTACTGTTAGCAAGTAAACGATCAACCATACATATCTTTTTACATGCTCTAACAAATAAAAAACATCTTGTGTTAAACTTTTAGTTATGTATCTTTATATTTCTAGCCATTTTTAGGGGCGAACGTTAAGTAGACGCATCCCGTGAAACCAGAGAGAATTCACGTCGCTCGCCTGGCGTGCGGCGTTGCCGGCTTGTGCTTTCTACCCTCAAACAAGGAAAATAAAATATAAATAAATGGTCATGTAGAGTGATAATAAATTAAACAAAGCCAATTTATATAATCTATTGTTATGAAAATGAATCAAGTTAACAGACGGTGACTATTTAATTAATCCTACTGGCATGAAAATGACTTAAATGTGTCAACTTAACAGACATGCTATATTATGGATGCATTGTGCACTTATAAATTGATCGCTCCCAAACCAGTAAACAGAAAATTATAAAACTTTGTCAGGTTAATAAAAAGGCCGCGCTCTATGTACGTAAATTAAGAAAAAAAATGTAGCGCAACCGGTTATACCGAAAGTTGACGGTAACTTAATTTTTTTAAATGGCAGTTATACATTTTTTTTGCTATTTTCGAAAAGATGAGGCGATTCTACACCAGACTCTAGTATCACGTGCTCCCTATACTGCGACACCTTGCCAAAAATGATGGGAGGTGTCTTCTTAACAAGCTGTCTATATGGTGCATATAAACATTTATTGTGGCGAAACGAGTAAACAGAAAATTATAAAACTTTGTCAAGTTAATAAAAAGGCCGCGCTCTATGTACGTAAATTAAGAAAAAAAATGTAGCGCAACCGGTTCTACCGAAAGTTGACGGTAACTTAATTTTTTTAAATGGCAGTGATACGTTTTTTTGCTATTTTCGAAAAGATGAGGCGATTCTACACCAGACTCTAGTATCATATGCCCACTATTCTGCTAAACCTTGCCAAAAATGATGGGAGGTGTCTACTTAACAAGCTGTCTATATGGTGCATATAAACATTTATTGTGGCGAAACGAGTAAACAGAAAATTATAAAACTTTGTCAGGTTAATAAAAAGGCCGCGCTCTATGTATGTAAATTAAGAAAAAAAATGTAGCGCAACCGGTTATACCGAAACTTGACGGTAACTTAATTTTTTTAAATGGCAGTGATACATTTTTTTGCTATTTCCGAATAGATCAGGCGATTCTACACCAGACTCAAGTATCATATGCCCACTATTCTGCAAAACCTTGCCAAAAATGATGGGAGGTGTCTTCTTAACAAGCTGTCTATATGGTGCATTTAAACATTTATTGTGTCGAAACGAGTAAACAGAAAATTATAAAGCTTTGTGAGGTTAATAAAAAGGCCGCGCTCTATGTACGTGAATTAAGAAAAAAAATGTAGCGCAACCGGTTATACCGAAAGTTGACGGTAACTTAATTTTTTTAAATGGCAGTGATACGTTTTTTTGCTATTTTCGAAAAGATGAGACGATTCTACACCAGACTCTAGTATCATATGCCCACTATTCTGCTAAACCTTGCCAAAAATGATGGGAGGTGTCTACTTAACAAGCTGTCTATATGGTGCATATAAACATTTATTGTGGCGAAACGAGTAAACAGAAAATTATAAAACTTTGTCAGGTTAATAAAAAGGCCGCGCTCTATGTATGTAAATTAAGAAAAAAATGTAGCGCAACCGGTTATACCGAAAGTTGACGGTTAATTAATTTTTTTAAATGGCAGTGATACGTTTTTTTGCTATTTTCGAAAAGATGAGACGATTCTACACCAGACTCTAGTATCATATGCCCACTATTCTGCTAAACCTTGCCAAAAATGATGGGAGGTGTCTACTTAACAAGCTGTTTATATGGTGCATATAAACATTTATTGTGGCGAAACGAGTAAACAGAAAATTATAAAACTTTGTCAGGTTAATAAAAAGGCCGCGCTCTATGTATGTAAATTAAGAAAAAAAATGTAGCGCAACCGGTTATACCGAAACTTGACGGTAACTTAATTTTTTTAAATGGCAGTGATACATTTTTTTGCTATTTCCGAATAGATCAGGCGATTCTACACCAGACTCAAGTATCATATGCCCACTATTCTGCAAAACCTTGCCAAAAATGATGGGAGGTGTCTTCTTAACAAGCTGTCTATATGGTGCATTTAAACATTTATTGTGTCGAAACTAGTAAACAGAAAATTATAAAGCTTTGTGAGGTTAATAAAAAGGCCGCGCTCTATGTACGTAAATTAAGAAAAAAAATGTAGCGCAACCGGTTATACCGAAAGTTGACGGTAACTTAATTTTTTTTAAATGGCAGTGATACGTTTTTTTGCTATTTTCGAAAAGATGAGGCGATTCTACACCAGACTCTAGTATCATATACACACTATTCTGCTAAACCTTGCCAAAAATGATGGGAGATGTCTACTTAACAAGCTGTCTATATGGTGCATAGAAACATTTATTGTGGCGAAACGAGTAAATGAAAAATTATAAAACTTTGTCAGGTTAATAAAAAGGCCGCGCTCTATGTACGTAAATTAAGAAAAAAAATGTAGCGCAACCGGTTATACCGAAAGTTGACGGTAACTTAATTTTTTTAAATGGCAGTGATACGTTTTTTTGCTATTTTCGAAAAGATGAGACGATTCTACACCAGACTCTAGTATCATATGCCCACTATTCTGCTAAACCTTGCCAAAAATGATGGGAGGTGTCTACTTAACAAGCTGTCTATATGGTGCATATAAACATTTATTGTGGTGAAACGAGTAAACAGAAAATTATAAAACTTTGTCAGGTTAATAAAAAGGCCGCGCTCTATGTATGTAAATTAAGAAAAAAATGTAGCGCAACCGGTTATACCGAAAGTTGACGGTAACTTAATTTTTTTAAATGGCAGTTATACATTTTTTTGCTATTTTCGAAAAGATGAGGCGATTCTACACAAGACTCTAGTATCATATGCTCCCTATACTGCGACACCTTGCCAAAAATGATGGGAGGTGTCTTCTTAACAAGCTGTCTATATGGTGCATTTAAACATTTATTGTGTCGAAACGAGTAAACAGAAAATTATAAAACTTTTTCACGTTAATAAAAAAGGCCGCGCTCTATGTATGTAAATTAAGAAAAAAAATGTAGCGCAACCGGTTCTACCGAAAGTTGACGGTAACTTAATTTTTTTAAATGGCAGTGATACGTTTTTTTGCTATTTTCAAAAAGATGAGGCGATTCTACACCAGACTCTAGTATCATATACACTCTATTCTGCTAAACCTTGCCAAAAATGATGGGAGGTGTCTACTTAACAAGCTGTCTATATGGTGCATATAAACATTTATTGTGGCGAAACGAGGAAATGAAAAATTATAAAACTTTGTCAGGTTAATGAAAAGGCCGCTCTCTATGTATGTAAATTAAGAAAAAAAATGTAGCGCAACCGGTTATACCGAAAGTTGACGGTAACTTAATTTTTTTAAATAGCAGTGATACATTTTTTTGCTATTTTCGAAAAGATGAGGCGATTCTACATCAGACTCTAGTATCATATGCCCACTATTCTGCTAAACCTTGCCAAAAATGATGGGAGGTGTCTACTTAACAAGCTGTCTATATGGTGCATATAAACATTTATTGTGTCGAAACGAGTAAACAGAAAATTATAGAACTTTGTCAGGTTAATAAAAAAGGCCGCGCTCTATGTACGTAAATTATGAAAAAAAAAATGTAGCGCAACCGGTTATACCGAAAGTTGACGGTAACTTAATTTTTTTAAATGGCAGTGATACGTTTTTTTTTGCTATTTTCGAATAGATGGGGCGATTCTACACCAGACTCTAGTGTCATATGCTCCCTATTCTCAAAAAATTTAACAAAAAGCGAAGGGACGCAATAATAAACGGAAACACACACAGAACTACTAATATTTACTATATTAATGCTGACCGACATTCATTAGCAATAAAAGAAAATACTTATTTTGTTCTGCCTAACGAAACGGGGATATTGCAAGTCCAAAGAAAATAAAACCGCCAGTCGGCGTTTTTTATTGGTTCATTAAGTAAAAAGCCGCCGAAAATGTTATTTATTTTATTATTTCGGCTGCATATGAGTAAATATACAAACAGTGACCGACGGCGGTTTTTCCTCTGTTGAGCAAGAATACCGCCGGCGGCTGCGTAAACTAAAACGTAAATTGAGACTACACATTTTTAACGTCAAAGTATTATGTGTTGTGTTAAAACACCACTTTAAAATTACCCTATTAATATTATTATTTCTAGGATTGTTACCTACTCACTATAAATAATTATCATGCATTTTTTGTCAGTTCAAATCGTTAGTTGCCATCAATAGGTTTAGTGCATAATTACACATATTCGAATGTCGCTTTCGTACATTGTTTAATACCCAAAGCAGTTTATGTGTATGACATAAAATAGTGATAAAGTTTTTATATTCCTGGGCACAGGTTTCACCTTTTGGCATCGTCCAAGAAGAAGACTAAGTATAATTTAAAGTCAGCTCTTCAGTGGAAATGAATCATAAGACAATAAAATAGATTTTTAACGTATCTTTTATTTTCCTATAGAAACTCCATCTGTTTCAATGTAACCTTAACACTGGCTGTACAATAAGTATTGATTTATGAAATTAAGAAAGTCCGGACACAGCAAAAAAATGTGCGAAAAGAAACTTAAAATGTTCCAGAAGAAACTGGTTCTCATGCCAACGAACCTCATACAAAATTAAACTATTCGAATTTGAAGCATTTAATGAAATGTCGCTACCATAACGCACTTACCACGTCCAGAATTTCTTTTCTTACAAACATGCTTTATATTTCAAAGGGAAATGCGGAAATGCCATAATATAAGGCGTGTTCGGTCATAAAAAATTTTAAGTACACTTGGATAACCCAAATCCAGAATTAAGGCTTTTCACTGAATTCAGGCAACCTTCTTATGTTAGAATTCACAAACAGTATTTAAAGACATTTCTTTTTTCGGAAACCCTGGTCCGATTGGCGTGGCTAATTAACTTTTTTTAAGCTATTAACAAACAAAAGACACGTGCAAAGTTTCCATTAAATCGGTTAATTTTTTAGTGAATTTTCTTTTCCAAATTTCTTCAAATGAACGCGAAGTAGGCCCCCTAGACACCGAAAACAAAACAAATAAATGGGCTGACCTTGATAAAATATGAGAACTACCTCCAGTTTCAGTGGCTTTGATAAGTTCGTTATGCAACAAAATGACTCAAGTTATCCCGAAAAATTATGTTTTCTTCAGTTTTTTTTATCTCCCGAAATAACAAAATCAGGGGGACCAAATTTGGTAAGCGTCTTTGCATTACAAAGAGTGAGCCATGTAACAAAATGTATGTGTGCAAGTTAAAACACAAAACAGTTGTAGGAATTAAAAAAGTTGCCGGTTTCTCTCAAAACGCCAAATCTCAACGTAGAACCTCAAAATTGACAGCATTTAGGCAAAACCTTAAAGAAAGACGGGTTATGCACAGAAAGTGTAGTAAGAAAAGTGTTCCAGAAACCATTAAGTTTCAGCTGTAAGCGTCATTTACTAACATATTTACAGAAATTTAATTTCAAATAGACCCTATCTCTGATGCCTTGACAGTAATTTTATGTAAGTTTATGGTGTATGGTATTAAAAAAAATATTAACATTTCTTAATGTAATATATGTGTGCGTGCTATGTGTGTGCGCGCGCGAATATTGATTTGTGTGTTTGTGCGTGCTTGCACGCGCTTCTCTGTTAGAAGAATTCGATCAACACGATAACCTTCAGGTAATGAATTAATATTTACAATTCTTCAGGACTTAAGCACTATACGTTTTTTTTGCAAATTTGAAGTAATTAAATAAAATATAATAATTACTATTATTACTATTTGAAGTTGGTGGAGAGAGGAAAGGAGCTGGTTGTGAAAAAAACACGATTAAAACATCTTATTAGGTGGCTTTTGCGATTTTTATTTTTCATGTGAACATAAATCAAGCCGATACGTTTCTCAGAAGTGAGGCATCAGAGTTAGAAAATAAATTACGTAATAAAGTCATACTGAGAATTAAAGACACAGCAACAGCCAATATTATCTCGTCCACGATATACAACTAGCAAGATACGACCGTGCGCGTATGTGTTGGTACCCAGTCGACAGTATTACGTCACAGCGAGCGTTTCAGGTGGATACAAATACATTATTCTATAGTATTAATTCAAAAAAAGAAATAGTCACTGAAAAGAACAGCGGAATTACTCCCAGATATCTCTTAATGATTATTTTCCTGGTCACGTTAATTCAATTTAATAAATTTGTCATTAAAAATTTTCTGTCTGATGCACTCTTTAACTCAATCAAGAAAAAAGATATGTCAATATAAGTTAACCTTATATAAGGCTACAAGCTCTACAGTTTCCTATGAAATAGTCTTTATAAAGACAAATTGTGTACATAAATGTACTTACATATCTTTTCAAACATACGACAGGTTTAGTGAAGGAATGTTACATTTTCCTACATAAACTTGTTGAATTAGGCTATCTAACACAATTAGCTAAGGTAAGTATTTACATATTGGAGAGTACCTGCCCAAAAAATAATTAATTAAACTTACATACCCTAACCTGAGTATGGGATCCCCGAATATCCCCTTTTAAGGAAAAAATATAGTTTTCCAAGTAATGGGTATCGTACCTACTGTAACTTTTTGCGCTAAAAGTAATTCATGTCCCCCTCTAATATTTAATACATTTAACGTTACGACTCAAAATATTTTGGTATTGTGTTCTTGCTTCACCTCTTGTGGTACGCAATTGATGTATTTTTTAAAACATATAGAGTTCAATTATTGTTAATTGCTATTTATTCCAAAAAGTAACACATAATATGGTATTTTCACTTATAATTCCTTAAATGTGATGTACAATAGGCATTTCTGTATAACTTGTTCACTGTGATGACCAACATGTGTATCATTTTTTATTTATTTAAAACCAACAGAGTTCAACTAATGTGAAATGCTATTTATTCCAAAAAGTAACACATACTACGGTATTTTTACATATAATTCCATAAATGTAATGTGCAATAGACATTCCTGTATAACTTGTTTACTGTGATGACCAACATGTGTACCGTTTTTTATTTATTTAAAACCAATAGAGTTCAATTATTATGAATTGCAATTTATTCGAAAAAGTGACACATAATATGGTATTTTCACATATAATTCCTTAAATGTATTGTACAGTAGACATTTCTGTATAACTAGTTCACTGTAATGAACAACATGTGTATCATTTTTTATTTATTTAATACCAATAGAGTTCAATTAATGTGAAATGTATTTATTCCCAAAAGTAACACATAATACGGTATTTTCACATATAATTCCATGAATGTAATGTGCAATACACATTCCTGTATAACTTGTTCACTGTGATGACCAACATGTGTACCGTTTTTTATTTAATTAAAACCAATAGAGTTCAATTATTATGAATTGCTATTTATTCGAAAAAGTGACACATAATATTGGAATTTTCACATATAATTCCTTAAATGTATTGCACAATAGACATTTCTGTATAACTAGTTCACTGTGATGAACAACATGTGTATCATTTTTTATTTATTTAATACCAATAGAGTTCAATTAATGTGAAATGTATTTATTCCCAAAAGTAACACATAATACGGTATTTTCACATATAATTCCATAAATGTAATGTGCAATAGACATTCCTGTATAACTTGTTCACTGTGATGACCAACATGTGTACCGTTTTTTATTTATTTAAAACTGATAGAGTTAAATTAATGTGAAATGCTATTTATTCCAAAAAGTAACACAAAATATGGTAGTTTCACCTAGGTTTCTTTAAATGTAATGTACAAAAGACATTTCTCTATAACTAGTTCATTGAAATGACCAACAATTGTATTGTTTTAATTATTTTAAACCATATGGAGTTCAGTTATTGTGAATTGCCATTTAGTCCAAAAAGTAACACAAAATATTGTTAGTTCACATATAAATTCTTAAATGTAATGTACAATAGACATTTTTGTATAACTTGCTCACTATGATGACCAACATGTGTATCATATTTTATTTATTTAAAACCAATAGAGTTCAATTATTATGAATTGCTATTTATTCCAAAAAGTAACACATAATATGGTTTTTTCACCTATAATTCCTTAAATGTTATGTACAATAGACATTTCTGTATAACTTGTTCACTGTGATGACCAACATGTGTATTATTTTTAATTTTTTAAAACAATATATAAAGTGCAAATATTCTGAATTCGTATTTATTCAATGAAGTGGTAGTAGGTAGTATCACATAATTTCTTATTAAACGTTATGTACAAACGACAGTTTTTAAATAAAAAATCCAAATAACTTTCTGCATAGCTAGTATATTGCGATGGCAAACATAAGTGTAATATTTTTCAAAATTTTATAATATAACAATTACAATTATTTCAATTCTTATTTTTTAATTACTAGTATGGAAATATGATGTACAACGGTAATTTCCGTGTAGATAGATTATTTAGATGAGAATTGTTACTGATTTAATTTGGAAGTATTATAAAGCAATCTTTAGAATACACTTATTATTTAACTTTAGCAAAAGCTGTAAAAATAATCTCATGTATTGCAACAGTATAGAAATATGATGTCAACACTTTTATATTGTACAAGAAATAAGGTTTCAATTCACCGCTTATTTAAATTAACGTAAATAATCTTACTGTCTAAAATGCATTGAACTATATACAACGTATCTGGAAGGGGCATCGTTCGCAATGCGCGTGCTAGGCGTTGACGACAGTGTACACGTTCCAGTAACGTAGTTTTATAGTTAAATGCTTAAATGTCCAACAGTTTAGAGTCACCGCAAGTAAACGTTCAGCGTTCAACCTACTAAACAAATCAACATACTCAACTGTTGGGTTCGCTGAAGGCACCAATTGGTGAATATCCAACTACAAAATATTAACGAATCACTTATCCTGGCACTACGCTTGCTATAACGATGAGTGATAATGTTTAACCGTTTTCAAAATAGCAAATGTTTTTTTACACTCAACGTTTGATCCACTTCGGTCAAGAGGGTTTGGCGCCAAGCTTTGATATTTTAGCAGTTTCCGAATTTAAATTGAAATCAATATGCCTTACACGCAGCACAAAAAGTTTTCTTGTAAAATAAGTCATCGTTAAATGAAGACAAGGGCGAATTAACCAGACGTCAAGTGCTGCCTACAGCTTAATTGTTATGTCAAAAATGTTGACATTTGTCAACATTGTCTGATACAACAATTAACGAACGTTGACAAATGCCAAATTTTTTTGACATAATGCAGTTGCTGGCCATGGTATAATGACTTTATGAGATATGGTAGACAAAGACAGGCAACAGCATTCGCTTTATATACAGTAAACACTAACTACTGACACGTGAACTTTACACATTAACATACATACGCCGAGTTCAACAGGCGCCAGCAGCTGAATTTAAGCGCTTATCTGCTGTCGACCGATACAATTCAGCTGTCGGAAACTGATGAACGCACTATTCACTTCAAGCATTAACTATTTTGTGTCGTTTGTCTGTCATTCCGCTTTGACAAATTGGCAATAGTTAAGTTACAGTATAAACTTTGCGGGACTGGTGTATGCAAATGTTGACACGACAATTCAACTGTTGCGCCTGGTGAACTTGACTTTTTTTAGTTTATACTTCAATGTCAAATCCCGTAGCACCATAAACGTTCTTGTCAGGACGAAATAACACAATAACATTCGGACGATTGTTCTTGAATTACCTGTTTCATTCTGTATTCATTGAA